>JBBPBX010024288.1:27291-39791 GCA_038048925.1 Garcialebias charrua | reverse complement strand
ATAGAGAGGAACGATGGTTTGAGAGAGGAGTAAAGGAGGCCATCTTTGTGAAAAGAAACCGTCCATCATTAAACAGGGGTGGAGGCCTCCGGGTTCAACTGTCCCCCTCTTACAACGCTGTTATTGCTAGTATCACTCAGCCTTCTGTGAATAGCAAACAACCATCAGGGTGCTAACGATCCATCGTTAGGCGGCCGCTGGTTTCGGCTGTCATCAGCCAACTGGTCGATCCACTGTGAGAGGCTATTTATAAGACTGAGCTGATTACAGCACCTCAGACTGAGGAAGTATTTCGGACGAAAGACGAAACGTTTCTACAGTATTTATTTTTTTTTGCTTGGTTTTGTTTTTTGGATGTCCAGAGGACCAGACTTAGCTTTTTTAGATCTTATTACTGTTTTTCTTTTACATTTTATACTTTTGTTGGATACAACTGGGATCCTGTGTGCACAGTTTCGTTCCACTACATGCACCACATTCTATGTAGATGACAATAAAGAACCTTGATCTAGAAGCGAATGAAACCGAACGGGTTTATAGCAGAGATGTAAAATCCTCCATGACTTGAGCTCTGGTTTGCAAAGTTAGCTTGTTCCACAGATCAGGTACCACCACTGGAAAAGTTCTGTTCCCCCGGTTCTGAGTCTGGACCTAGAGGATAAGGTTTGTGGACCTCAAAGCTCTAGTTGTAGGGATTTCAGGCAGATTAGCTGGTGCTATTCAGACATTTAAAAACAAAGAATAAAATGTGTAATCGGATCCTGAAATGATCAGGAAGGAGTGATGTCATCCGTTTTTCTGATCTTCTGCTGTGGCTCTTTGTCTCTTCTAACTAACCCGCTGCATTGCACCAACAGCTCATTAACTGAAGCTGCAAGAACAAATGGAGACAAGACTTTTAATGAACTTTTCAATGAATTCCAAGCGAAGGTTTTAGTTTAAAGATATATAGTAATTACAAAGCGCTGCCATCATCTCAGGGACGGACTCAGGCTGACCTTACATCGACCCTTAGAGTGTGACGACAAACTGCAGCGTTTCCTAAAGTGTCAGCCTGTTCCTTTAATTAGCGGTTTGACGCCTGGCCATGGGTTAACGGCTCTGATGTATCAATCGAGACGATGATGCAGAGAGACACCTTCGCCTGAACACCGCAGCGCTGAACAGCTAATGTGAAATTGAGCCCCTCTGGTTGCCATCTGCTGCAGAAAATACCTGACTCTCATAAACAAACACTGCCTGCCTTCGGCTGGCAGCCCTTCGGCTGCTGCCGCTTCTCCAGGCCCATATTCACACAGCAATCAATGAGGGCATCCCACACAGACATATAGGCTGCGAAAATTGGCTTTCTTCTCCTTCACAAGATTGTGGTGATTACCTATATAGTGCTGTTGATTGGAGATTGATCGCAAGTTGAAATTAAACAGCAGAGGGTCCCTTTTTGTGATTTGTGCAAGGCTGAATGCACAAATGGAGGATTATTGGTCGGAGAGATGGAAAAAAGAAAGAAAAAGAAGAAACTGCCAGCTGAGAGCATGGTCCGATGGAAATAACCATCTTTAGCAGATGTTTTACGATTTGTGAAATATCTAATATCTTATTCACTTAAAGTAAGTGAGAAAATCAACTGAGATTATTTCAGCATGAATCCAATAATCTGTTCTGCGCTCTCTGCTGTGTGCACGTTCTGGGTCTGAGTGCACAGTTTTCTCCTCAAACTAAACAGTAAAACAAAACAAGACAAATGAACCAGACACATTGAATATTGAATAATTCTGATTTTTATTGTCGTCTGTCCTAAGCTCCTGACATGTGTGCTTTAATGCAATCCATCGGCTGTTTAATAAGAGACAAATGGCAGCAAAACAATCAATGTTTAAGACATTTAATTGAATCTTGGATAAACGGCTTATCAACTTTCACAAACACATGTTGAGCAAAAATCTGGTGTGTTAGCAGCTGAACGTCATCCCAAACACACACTCTGAGCTCGTACAGCATGTGTGAGGTGCTGGTTTGAAACGTTGTCATGCAGGTGATATGCAATTCTTCAGGGAATGTGTTTTCCACAACAGTTTCTACAAATGGTTCAGGGCAATAGAATATTTTTTTAAAAGTTTGTGTAAATTTTCACAACAATTTAGATTTTAATATTTTTTAATTTTTATTTATAAAGATGATCTAAAAAAAAGAGAGAGATGTTTATAATACAGACCTGTTATGAACATACAAAATAAAGATAAAGTCACTCCACTGGTTTGTGGTCCGCTGTAAACAGAACAGAGTTTATTTCCTGGGATGGTCCAGGTGTTAAAGCTCATCCAAAACGTGGGTCTTTGTGGGTTTACGGTGTGAAATGCAAACCGAGCCAAAGTGGGAACGTGTCAAAGAGAGCACAGAGGGCTTCCTGAAAAAAAAAAAAAAGTAATTACGTTTTTAAAACAGAAACACTAAAACTGCATACATTTACTGCTGCTCCAGTGTTTGATTTTGTTGTGAATTAAATTGTTGTGAACAGTTGAAGGGAATGGATTCCTGTTTTTGATACTGGTCAATTGATAAGGCAGGTGTTCTGTTTCCTCGTGCTTTTCTCATCTCAGTCAGTCAGTCAGTCAGTCAGTAATCTCAGGGGGGAATTCAAGGCATTCAGTAACATGTTCTAATTATACAGAATAAAAACATAAATAATAATAATTACAAAATAAGTAGAATTCACAAATTTGGGAAGAAAAAAAAAAACCAATATGCACATTCAGAAGGCGGTAGGGAGTTACATTCATGAATAACCTATAAATATACAGTATGTATATACATATGCATACATACGTGTCTGGGGTGCCACAGATTTTCAAGGCTCTATTTTTAGGAGTTGAACAGTCAGTACTTGTTCAGAGCAATGCCACCCCAACTGTTGTAATTCTCCAAGTCATCTGGTCCACTTGAGGGGGAACCAAACCAATTCAAACAGATTATTATTGAGCATGCATCAGGACAATTCAAATAGAGTTCCCTGGACACCCATGGTGTGAAAGGGTTCTCATTCTCAAATGAGAGCCCTTTCACACCAGAGGCGTCCAAACTTAGATTGTTAAAGAAGATATCTATAACAGGTAAGATAATTATTACCATATTGTTTTGGCATAAACATTGACATTTGACATAATTTGCATGTCCTGCAACTTAAACACTGAAGCAACTTATTTATAGATTTTCCCTTATTTATAAACCAATTTTTGGCTGAGATATGACTGTTTTCATTCATTCTGAGTATGAAACACTACCATTTTCAGCCGCTAGATGGCACTCAGTATGGCATGCCGTTGTGTCGTACCAGGTAAAAATGACTATTAATTACACAATCGGCCTACCATAGCCTGCCACCTTCAACCAGCTTGCCTGTGGCAACCGTCAAATCAGCTTCATTTCACTGCGCCACACCAGCGAAATCCAGCTAATTTGACCATTGAAGTGCATTTATTAAGTAAAAGTTCAGCTGACACACACTTTCTATAATGTCGAGCAAACATATTGTTTTAGGTGCTTATCTTGTTAAAATTTGAAAAAATGCGCAGCATTCCTCCTTCCTGATTTCCTCACTGTGCACGCTCCCGGAGCATCGAGGCAGCAAATACATTAGAAATTCAGCTGACTAGACTGTTCAAGTGCATTTATTAATTAAAAGTTCACTTGAGACATGCCTTTACTACAATGTCGAGCAAACAAATATATTTTTTCAAAGTGTTAATCTTGTTAAATTCTTGTCAAAGCTCCTGTGGTCACCATTTGGCAGCCAAGCAATTTTTGGCACACTGGCCCACATTCCCGGGTTGTCAGCGGTGACTCATAATAGATGCAACGCATATGGCGAAGATACTTATTTATGGATTTTTCCACTTTTTTTAGACATACTTTGACTGATAATAAATAATAATGAAGTAAAGTGCTATGTCTAAAAGAGTTAAGTCTGGTCCTTTGGACATTCAAAAAACAAAACAAAACAAAGCAAAAAATTGTAGAAACGTTTCGTCTTTCGTCCGAAAGACTTCCTCAGTCTGAGCTGCTGTATTCAGCTCAGTCTTATAAATAGCACCCTCTCACAGTGGATCAACCAGTTGGCTGATGACAGCCTGAAACCAGCTGCTCACATGATCAAGGAGGACCATCAGCCTAACGATGGATCGTTAGCACCCTGATGGTTGTTTGCTATTCACAGAGGGCTGAGTGATACTAGCAATAACAGCATTGTAAGAGGGGGACAGTTGAACCCGGAGGCCTCCACCCCTGTTTAATGATGGACGGTTTCTTTTCACAAAGATGGCCTCCTTTACTCCTCTCTCAAACCATCGTTCCTCTCTATCAAGGATGTGAACATCTTCATCCCTGAAAGAGTGACCGCTGGCCTGGAGATGAGTGTAGACCGCAGAGTCCTGACCTGATGATGTTGATCTTCTGTGCTGGGCCATCCTTTTGGCCAGTGGCTGTTTAGTTTCCCCGATATAAGACTGATCACAGCCCTCCTGACACTGAACAGCATACACAATATTACTCTGTTTGTGCCGGGGGACTGGATCTTTGGGATGAACCAGTCTTTGCCGTAATGTATTTTGGGGTTTAAAAGCCACTGGGACGTTGTGTTTAGAAAATAAACGTCTCAATGTCTCTGAAACTCCCGCAACATACGGAATGACCACTGGTCTGGGTCTGGGTTCCTTCTTTTCACCTGATGGCTGGCTGGAGTCCTGTTTGGGTTTCTTCTCTGCTTTCAGGAAGGCCCAGTTAGGATATCCACATTTCTCTAGAGCCTGTTTTGTGTGTGATTTCTCCTTCTGTCTGGCTCCTGAGTTAGTGGGGACGCTGTCTGCTCTGTGGTACAGAGTCCTGATGACTCCTAACTTGTGCTCCAGAGGGTGATGGGAGTCAAACTGTAAATACTGGTCTGTGTGGGTGGGTTTGCGGTACACCTCAGTTTGCAAATTTCCTCTATCAGAAACTGAGACCTCACAGTCCAAGAAAGCCAACCTGCCATTTTTTACATCTTCTCGTGTGAACTTGATATATTTATCCACAGAGTTGATGTGATCAGTGAAATGTTGGACTTCCTGAGATTTAATTTTAACCCAGGTGTCGTCAACATACCTGAACCAATGACTTGGTGGTCTCCCTGAAAAGGACGTCAAGGCTCTCTTTTCTACCTCCTCCATGTACAGGTTGGCAACAATAGGAGAAACTGGAGACCCCATAGCACACCCGTGTTTCTGCTTATTGCTCCCCATATGTGAAGTTGACTGCAGGCACAGTTTCAAGAGTTGCTCTGTGGAAAGCGTGGTCCTGCTGTTCAGAGTGGTGTCTGATTTTAATCTTAAACAGACCACCTCTAAAGCGCAATGTGTTGTCATCATTGTATGTTCTCATACAAAGACGAAGTTGGCTCTCTACATTTAACCCATCGCACCTGGGATACACCCATGTGGAGCAGCAGGTATGTAAGCGCCAGGGGAGCAAATCGGGATTGGGCTTCCTGCTCAGAGACACCACAAGATGTGCAATGACTGGGGATCGAATCAAGGACCTTCTGGTCCTGAGTCAGCTTCCCTGCTCCTACACCATTTTAGCCCCGATTGGTGTGACCTATACGGCAGAAAATACGGTACCTAAACACTTTGAATAGAAACCCACTTTAAAATGCCTGAGCTTTTCTTTTAAGGTTCTTATAAGTTTATTAAAGTAGACCCAGAACCTATTAGCTGTATGCATCTGTACAAAAAAGTATTCATGAAACTAAGCCTGATAATTGTTCATAAAATTACAAACGGTTTAAAGTTTTATTGAAACTAAACCAAAAAAAAAAAACATTCTGACACATTAGGCTGAGTTTGTGTCTTAAACGAAAAGCCATTAAAAGCCAAGGGGCATTTAAATAATAGGTTTCATATTCATAAAGTGCAAATGTTTAAAGCATAAATAAGCTGCAGTAAAAAGGAGTTTCTGGTTCCCTCTGCCCCGCTGCCGCTGATGAGCTGTGACATTGGACTGTAAAAGCAAACCAAACAAGGTCTCTGCTGCAGGGGAAATACTGTTTTCATTGTTATCCTCTAAGCAGTTATATTCAGCAAAGAGTAAGAGAGTTGCTTTGGAAGAAAAATTCATGAAGTTCTGAGAAGCTCCATGAAAGAAGGCCAACTCTTCCCTTTTATTATTTGCACTATATGTGAGAGAAATAGCCGTGTTAGCAGGAGGCTGACTTAGAGATAAGTGCCCACACTCTGACAGCTTTGTTCAGACTCGTATTAGGCAGAACCAGGATGGGAACGACAGAGGTTTAACTCATAAAACATTCAGCGCCTCAGCTCCGATTGCACTTAGAAAGTATTTAGAGTGCAGCAGGACAAAAATGAGAATGCAACGTGAACTTGGATCTTCAGTGAGCTCTTTGTGATTTCACGTGTGCCGTCCGGCTTCCTTCTAAACAGCATGTGAAGAAGTCAACAGAAGATGCTGAGAGCTGATCAGTAAACCAGCAGAGGGAATAGCTGCCTTCTCAGGCTCATGTTTGGAAGTTTTTACGCCCAAATACACTCAATTTTACAACTGCGCTAACCTGATGTGAACCAGAAAATGGACCCATACGCCCGGAAAATCTCTCAGCGAGCTCTCACTGTCATTTTCCCCCAGCCGGACTCAGTGGAGCGCCACGGCAAAGGGAGAACAACAGATTCTCTCAAAGTGCACAGGCTTGTTTGGTCTGCTGAGACACAGCCGAGAAACATCCTAATTATATATTCCATCCAGGAGTTTGGAGTTATTGCCCTTCCTGATTCAGTTTGTTCCCATATGAATGATGTCATTATGTTTACATTCCCAGGTCTGCGCTGTTACATCAGAGTCAGCCTTTTGCTTTCTTCTGTAAACTACTCCACATTATGGGAAATTTGAATCATGAATAAAACTTTAAATTCCTCCAGAGGATCATATGATTGGGCTTTTTTCCCCCACACAACATTACAGCCTCACTGTTCTCTCCATGACCAACATGACGTAGCTGGATTGGATGGAGCAGTCACGACCCTGCAGCACTCTTTGTACTTGCAGGATTTTACGAATACTGTTGCATTTTCATGTTTATGCACAAGAGGAGGCAGGTAAAGGTGATTTATGGGAAGAACCTGGGCCTAACCACCCTCAGTCCAGCAGCTCTGACCAGAAGGAGAACAAAAGCTGCTTTGTGTCCAAAAGGTGAACGAAGGGCCGCTGAAAATAACTCAGCGTTTATCGGTGCATGGAGGACTAAGATTAATCTTTGCAGGTGTGTAGTGAGAGCGTTTTAGCCTGGAGAGCAGTTTAGACATGATGGGGTCAAAGCCTCGACATGAGGCCAGTCCTGCTTCAAATTCTTCATGACCAAACCACCTGATGTGCACCTGCTGCACATGTTGCCGCTGCTGCCCCCATACTCCGCCCAGGATACACTGCCACTACAATAATAAACCACCACAACCTGGTTAAAGAACTATCTAAATATGCAGCTCACTACGTTCCTGCTTGACAAAACACATGGTACAGCCATGATCAGAGTCAGAGAGAATCTTTATTGTCATTCGCACCACATGTGGTACATGTGATGAAAAACAAGATTATGTACACAGGGTCCCAGTTACATCCAACAATAAAATGTAAGAGAAGAACAGTAATAACATCTAAGATATGAACTAAGAAAAACATCAGCTAACAATACACTAAGCACTAATATCATAGAAAACATTACTCAAAACAGCAGCACGAACATGAGTCTGTATGAGCAGATGGGCACGAATGAAAAACAGCAACATGAAACAGATCAGCAGCAACATGTTGTGATATTTTGCAGTGATTATTCTGGTTATTTGTTCATGAGTCTAACAGCCTCAGGGTAGAAGCTGTTCCTCAGTCTAGTGGTTCTACACTTAATGCTCCTCAACCTCCGTCCTGAGGGGAGTGGGGCAAAAAGTGTGTGTGCTGGGTGAGTGGGGTCCTTCATGATGCAGGTGGCTCTCTTCCTGCATCTGGAGGTGTAGATGTCTGTGATAGTGGGGAGACTGACTCCAACAGACTTCTGTGCAGCCTTCACCACTCTCTGTAGAGCTTTTCTTTCTGCAGCTGTGCAGCCTCCATGCCACACGTTGATGCTGGAGCACAGGATGCTCTCCACTGCACACCTGTAGAAGGAGGTGAGGACTGGGCTGCTCAGACCAGCTTGTCTCAGCCGTCTGAGGAAGTAGAGTCTCTGTATAGTATAGTCTCACATGATGTCATACATATGGCATACTGGATGACATCACTATTGTTCACAACAGAAAGGCTGTTTGAAACAAATGGATCTTGAAGATGTGGTTCACTTCAGAAAAACACATGTCTCATCTCTAATTTTGGTAGCGGTTAAATACTTGGGAATTTTAGTTGATGCACATCTCTCTTTTAAGCCACACGTTGAAAGCGTGGTAAAGAAACTGAAATTGAAACTGGATTTATTTTTCAGAAATGGATCTTGCTAAAAGCTGCACTATGTAACTTTGTAATGCAGTCTGTAACTTTTCTAACAATATATTTTTAACATATTTCTTCACTCTGTCACTATCTACTGACAGACTGATGTTAGACAAAGTAATCTCTGAAAAAAAACTATAGTCCCCTTGCTTCTCTATCAGCATTTATAAAAACACTAAAAACACAGAGTGACCCGGACAATGACCAGCCAATAAAAACAGAGTTGTTTGTCACGCCCCAACCCACGCCCCCGCCTGTCCCAGCCCCGCGCACGTTCTCATTCAAAGGATTGCAAAGCGATGCAGGACTGATTTGTATGTGACACAAATGTATTAAATATCCCTTCTTCATCCCAGAGCTGGACTTTTATTTTGTTTTTTTGCCAAAAGTCAAGTGATCGCTTCATCCTTCACTGACAGGAATGAGGAAGTCACGAGCGAATTAAATCATGTCCAACGTTGCTGCGTGAAGCTCTGCTGATTTCAGGGTGTTTTTGTGTTGTAGGACCAGTGATTCATGGTTTTATTATATTTTTTAGAACGTTTTATTAACATATAATCACAGAACTTTGCAGCGCTGAGACAGGACATGCAGAGGAGGTGGAGCATTCCAGACATTCCATTCCTCCACTGACAGAAACGAGGAAGTCACGAGCGAATTAAATCATGTCCAACGTTGCTGCGTGAAGCTCTGCTGATTTCAGGGTGTTTTTGTGTTGTAGGACCAGTGATTCATGGTTTTATTATTTTTTTTAGAACGTTTTATACATATAATCACAGAATATTGAAGCGGCTCCGAGCGGACATTCAGCAGAAGGCGGAGCTGCACAATTCAAGTCCAACAGAGAACGGACTTTGGCTCCCCCTCAGAGTCATTTATGGCTCTGAGGGGGAGGGAGCAGAATGATTTTACCTGCTGAAATTTTTTCTAAGTCCCAGCGTTCTCCAGAAATTACACAGTGAACCTTTAACTGTGATTGCCAGAAAACACCTTAAAGCTCCCCTGACATCATCTTTGAACTTTCCATAAAATGGCACAACATATATATATATTTTAAGATTGAACTATGATCGTTTTTGCTAAAACAATGTTAAATGAATGAAAATTCCTCTCAAAACTAGTTTAAAATTAGCGCCGTTTTTTTTTTACACTGTAAATTTTGATGATTTTTGATGATCCAAACAGACCAACTAGCACCAGACTCACCTCATCACCAGACGAGGAGCACCTCAAAGTGACCGCAGCAGAAGTGAGAGGCAGTCTCAGAAGGATCAACCCTCATAAAGCTACGGGTCCAGACAACATCCCAGGGAAAGTTCTGAAGGAATGTGCGGACCAGCTCTGTGAGGTGCTGGCTGACATCTTCACCACCTCACTTGCACTGGAGTCAGTTCCCACCTGCCTGAAGACCGCCACCATCATCCCAGTCCCAAAAAGCTCCACAGTGACTGGTCTGAATGACTACAGACCGGTGGCTCTCACCCCGATAGTCGCTAAATGTTTTGAGAAACTGGTCATGTCCCACATCAAGACAGCCGTCAACATCAACGAGGACCCTCATCAATATGCATATCGTGAGAACCGATCAACAGAGGACGCCATCTCCTCCGTGGTCCACACTGCTCTCACCCACCTGGATCAGAAGGACTCATACGTGCGTCTGCTCTTTGTGGACTTCACATCTGCCTTCAACACCATGATCCCCCAAACTCTGATAGACAAACTATCCACACTTGGACTAAGCCCCTCTATTTGTAACTGGGTCTTAGACTTCTTAACAGACAGACCACAGTCCGTGAAGATCCACAACTTCTCCTCCTCCACCATCACCCTCAGCACTGGCTCTCCTCAGGGATGTGTGCTGAGCCCTCTTCTGTTCACTCTGCTCACATATGATTGTATAGCCACACATCCAGGCTGTCATATTGTTAAGTTTGCAGATGATACAGCTGTGGTGGGATGCATCACAGATAATGATGAATCCAGCTACAGACAGGAGGTGGAACATCTGGAGAGCTGGTGCAAAGAGAACAACCTTCACATGAATGTGAAGAAGACGAAGGAGATGATTGTGGACTTCAGAAGGAACAAACACACCCACACCCCACTGTATATAGGTGGATCTGCGGTGGAGGTGGTCTCCAGCTACAAGTACCTGGGTGTACACTTGAATGATAACCTCAGCTGGAGCAATAACACCACCAGCCTGATCAAGAAAGGTCATCAGAGACTCTACTTCCTCAGACGGCTGAGACGAGCCGGTCTGAGAAGCCCAGTCCTCACCTCGTTCTACAGGTGTGCAGTGGAGAGCGTCCTGTGCTCCAGCATCAACGTGTGGCATGGAGGCTGCACAGTTGCAGAGAGAAAAGCTCTGCAGAGAGTGGTGAAGGCTGCACAGAAGTCTGTGGGAGTCAGTCTCCCCACCATCACAGACATTTACACCTCCAGATGCAGAAAAAGAGCCACCTGCATCATGAAAGACCTCACTCACCCAGCACACTCACTCTTTGCACCACTCCCCTCGGGACGGAGGTTGAGGAGCATCAAATGTAGAACCACTAGACTGAGGAACAGCTTCTACCCTGAGGCTGTCAGACTCATGAATAAATAAATAATAAGAATAAACACTGCAAAATGTCACATCATCTGATACTGACTGATCTGTTTCTTGTTGCTGCGTTCATCTGTGACCATCTGCTCATGTTCGTGCTGCTGTTTATAATGATGTTTTTCTACTACATTAGGGCTTAGTGTATTACTAGCTGATGTCTCTCTTAGTTAATCCTAGATGTTATTATTGTTTTTCTCTTGCATTTGTTGTTGGATGTAACTGGGACCCTGTGTACATAATCTCGTTTTCAACACATGTACTACATGCGGTGTAAATGACAATAAATTCTCTCTGACTCTGACTCTGACTCTAAATCCGGGTTTTTCCGGTCACGTGATCGTGACGTCAGCTCCAGACTGCTCCAACGCGCACATTGAATACAATGGAGAAAGATACAAACGCATCCGTCGAATTTAGCCATTTAAAACTTTAGATTTTAGCGATTTGGCTTCAGTTCGTGAAGCAGAACTTATTTTGAGTGATCAACAACAAACATTAGGGTTTATTTCGTCCGTGCTGCTTTTTTTTTCAGGAGAGGTTTCACATTCATGAAGTGAGCAGCAGGTGTCAGCAACGTTGCTGACACCTGCTGCTCAATGTGCGCGTTGGAGCAGAGTCTGGAGCTGACGTCACGATCACGTGAC
Organism: Garcialebias charrua; assembly: GCA_038048925.1. Classification (NCBI taxonomy): domain Eukaryota; kingdom Metazoa; phylum Chordata; class Actinopteri; order Cyprinodontiformes; family Rivulidae; genus Garcialebias; species Garcialebias charrua. The sequence goes on along the minus strand of JBBPBX010024288.1, from coordinate 28,016 downwards.
CGGAAAAACCCGGATTTACCGTGTAAAAAAACGGCGCTAATTTTAAACTATTTTTGAGAGGAATTTTCAATCATTTAACATTGTTTTAGCAAAAACGATCATAGTTCAATCTTAAAATATATATATGTTGTGCCATTTTATGGAAACTTCAAAGATTATGTCAGGGGAGCTTTAAAGCTGCAACTTTCCTACCAGCCACTGACTATGGTGACATTATTTACATGAATGCTCCTGCCAGATGCTTGCTTATGTTGGATGCTGTCTACCATGGTGCAATAAGATTCTTAACTGGTTTTAACATGCCCATCACTGCATTGGTCAGATGGTCATAATCTACATATAGACTCTCACACTGGTTCACTTTGATCTATAAATCACTCATTGGTCTGTTGCCTTCTTATATCTCCTCCCACATGTCACGTCGTCAGCGCATGGCGTACACTCTCAGGGAATCACCTGCAGCATTCCCTCAGTGCAAACTGAACTGGTAAAAAGGCATTTTCTTACTCTGCTCCTGTAAACTGGAACACCTTGCTAAAAGACCTGAAGCTCTCCATTTTGATTTCTTTAAGGGCTTTTAATCATTTGATAAAGTCAACAGAAATATCAAAGCAAATACAGGTGGTCCCCGATTTACGAGCGCTCTTACTTACGAGGTCCCGGATTTACGAGGTTATCATATTTGATTAAAATATAAAAAAAAAATATATATACTGTGTGTATAT
>JBBPBX010024288.1:0-27262 GCA_038048925.1 Garcialebias charrua | reverse complement strand
AAAAAAATATATATATATATATATTTTTGTGTGTTTAAATGTTCTTAAATTCATGTGTACAGCACTCTGTTGCAGCTGTGGTTGTTTTAAAGGCTTTATAAATAATAAGAATTATAAAAATAATAATTTTTATTCATAATTGTGCAACTTCCGTCCGTTTCCGGGAATGCCGCGTGACCTCCAACCTCCATGATACTACGGTCGTGATCTCCATTTCACATAGTCTCGCTCCTGCCAGCCGGCTTTGTCTGAATCCGATCAGAGGTTCCTGCGCTCGGATACATGATCTGGAGCTGAACGGTGGTTTTGTGGAGGACGAATGGACGAAGGAAAACGACACTGTTGGCTGCGTGAAGCAGCAGACAGCAGCGAGCCGGACCGGAGTAGCAACGAGCTAACATTAGCCTCGTGGCTCCAGCCGACAGCCGGCCGGCTTTGTGCAATCAGAGGTTCCTGGAGCTCGCCACATGTCTGCCTGGCAGACGAAGATATCGGGGGACACCCAGCTATCTTGGAGAAACAAAGACGACAGCCTTTTTGGAGGGGCTAAGCTAACAGGTGCAGCTAATGCCCAACAGCAACCACAGAGTTGGAGGGGCTAGGCTAACAGGTGTAGCTAATGGCGGCATGCGCAGACGGCTTTCGGTTAGTTATTAAAACTTTTTCTGGCTCCAAATGTATGATGTTAGTATACTAACAGTCCTTCCTGTAAAGGGTTTGGACTGTGTGGTGCTACAGAAAGCTGGGGAGCTCAGACGTAAGGCAGCGGAACAGAGGCAAACAGCTGCAGCTCAAAGTAAGAAATTATTATTTTTATTTTTTATAAATGTTTTAAAGTATTTTAAAGTGTTAGGATAGTTGAAATGCTTGGTAACTGTTCATTACTGCACATGTACGTGTTCAGTGGCGGCTCGTGTGGTATATATACCTATATACTAACTCATCCTCACTCCCTACTCGTCATATATTGATGATAAGGGTCAGTGGTAGTCCCCGATTTACGAGATTTTCATGTTACGAGATAGTCGGAGGAACGGAACTCGCTCGTAAATCGGGGACCACCTGTATGTTCTTGTTTTTAGTATTTTACCTTGTTTTATATGGTATCTTAATTTGATTGTGTTTAAGACTTATTTTTTTATTTTAATTGCTTTTGGTTGAGTTATCGTTGTCTGTACTTTATATGTTATGTGTCTAAAACAGGTCTCTCTTGTAAATGAGTTTGTTGTAACTCAGGGAACCCAGATGGTACAAAACCAGAAGAAGACAAGACTCCACGCTTGAAAAGATTAACACTGTTCATCAGTGAAAAGGGGAGGAGGTCCTGCCCCAAGGGGAGGAGTTTAAGTAACTCTGGGTCTTGTTTACAAATTAGGGAAAACTGGAGCGTAAGATCGATAGGCTGATAGGTGCAGCGTCGGCAGTGAAGCGGGCGCTGTACCGATCTGTCATGGTGGAGAGAGCCGAGTCAAAAGGCAAAGCTCTCAATTTACTGATCGATCTACGTTCCCACCCTCATCTATGGTCATGAGCTTTGGGTTGTGACCGAAAGAACGAGATCTCGGATACAAGCGGCTGAAATGAGTTTTCTCCGCAGGGTGTCTGGACTCTCCCTTAGAGATAGGGTGAGAAGCTCAGTCATCCGGGAGGGACTCGGAGTAGAGCCGCTGCTTCTCCACATCGAGAGGAGCCAGTTGAGGTGGCTCGGGCATCTGGTTAGGATGCCTCCTGGACGCCTCCCTGGTGAGGTGTTCCGGGCATGTCCCACCGGGAGGAGACCCAGAGGAAGACACAGGACACGCTGGAGGGACTATGTGGGCGGCCGTGGCGTAGTGGTAATGGCAGTCGTCCCCCGATCGGAAGGTTGGCGGTTCGAATCACGGTTCCCCACACCATGCATCGTTGTGTCTTTGGGCAAGACACTTAACCCCGAGTTGCTCCCGGTAGGACTGGAAAGCGCCTTGCATGGTAATCTGCCGCTACCGGTTTATGAATGTGTGTAGCACTTTGAGATTTTCACAAATGAAAAGTGCATTATAAATTAAATTAATTATTATTATTATTATTATTATTATTATTATTATTATGTTTCTCGGCTGGCTTGGGAACGTCTTGGGATTCCCCCGGAGGAGCTGCTCCAAGTGGCTGGGGAGAGGGAAGTCTGGGCCTCCTTACTTAGGCTGCTACCCCCGCAACCCGACCCCGGATACCGGTAGGTGGAAGAGAATGGATGGAAGGATGGATGGATGGATGGATGGATGGATGGATAGATCAGTGGAAAGGTAAACGGTTTCTGACAGGTGGATCTTCTGGAACCCTGAAGAGTGGTGAGTTGAGTCAGGTAGACAGTAGTTTGAATAATGATTATCTAATATGGATATTTTTTGTCTTACAGTATGGAAGTACTCTCGTCTTGGGAGTTTAGTCCAAATGGTTCCAAGACGACGATCAGAATGGAGCAGGCAGTTGGATGTGAAGCAAGAAGCATATGATGTGCAGGTAATGCTCCAGTGGAGAGTAGAACTTGACTGCAGCCTTAAGTAGGGCAGTATCTGTTGATGGCCAGCAGGTGTTGTTGATTAGCAGCCATCTTGGATCAGGAGCTGCAGAAGGCTGATATCTCACAGAGTCCTCGTGACTTAATGCGACTGACATGTATAAATAAAGGTTGAATGAATACAGTGTGAAGGGAACTTTGGACATAAAAAAAGCTCATCAGACTTTTAATGCTTAGGCAGCTTGAAACAGCACAATGTTAAGAACTAGCACTAGCACTATCAAAAACATGCATGTTAGGCTGCCTTCAGGCCCAGGCCTCCCTTGCAAAAGAGATCTGAGATCTCAATGGGATTTGCCTGGTTAAATAAAAGGTTAATCAAATGTTGACTGAAACAATTTTACAATGACTAAAACCAGACGGGCCAATCACTGCATGTTTTCAACACTGTTCCACACTGATCTGTCAAAATCACTCAGTGAAGCAAATCCATTCATGAGTGTTTAAAATAATGTTTAAGACAAAAAACAACTTATACTTGAACCCAAATAATATGAAGCAAATAAATTGTGTATTATATTAAAACATCAGATTGGTTCTTGTCCAGTAAAGTATTTATACAATCAGGGATGCTGCTGAGCTGCCTGTCAGGTGAAGGGGTAGGAGAACAGAACCCATAGGATCAGTGGAAATAAGATTTTGCTGCTGATGAGGTCATTTTTCAGGATGAAGTTGCATCTATGCAGAGAATAAAACACTCAACTCAACTACTGCAAACAGTGTGGCTCTCAGTCCAACAAAACCTTTATGTTAGAAACTGAGCACTCCATCCTGTAGAAATAATAATAATAATACTAAAAAAAAACAGAAACTGATTGATGAAGAACGTTGGTTTTCATCTGTGAAGTCCTTAAAGAATTTGTGCTGCTATAAAAGCTTGGCAGTTGCATCAAAACACTAACTTATGTGAAACGTTTTATCCGTTTTCTTCATTCTGTACTTGATTTTTATTTTATTTTAGAATTTAGCTCTTCCTCCTAGTTAAAATGATAAATTTGGCATTTTTACACAAAGAAACATAAAGCACAAACCAAACAGTTGGGGGTAATGAAATCACAGCACCACACTTTGTATTTTTTAGATCTACACCTTTGGTTCCATTTGGTGTAATGTTTATCTGATGTGAACGCAGATTTTAAAATGAAAAAAATATATATATTTTGAACAAAAAAAAAGTGTACTTTAGCTCTTCAGAAGAGCTCATATGAACAAAGCATGGTGTGTTGTGTCAAAAAGATGGAACAAAAGCACCAAATTCTAAATAAATCATCAATTTACAGTATATAAGATAAAACAATTAAAAAATAAAGAGCATCGTTTTACGGAAATCTGCTTGAGAATGTACTATAGGTGATAAATAAGAAGTTTTATTTTATTTAATCTAATTTTAAACAAACTTCTTGCAATTGATACGGTTGTTTCCGTATTTAAAAGTAAGGTTTTCTATAATAACGGAGTTTTATAGAAAATAATTATCATATTACTGATTGACAGCGTCAATGTGTGTGAACACGAGTTGCTCCGTGTTTCCAGAGAGGAGCCCAACAATAAAGTAAGATCTACTGCTTGAAGTTCAGCTTTGAGCAGTTGAAAGTGTCTTCGTTTGAACGCAGAAGAAGAAAATTTCAGCCGTGCAGTCGGAGGAAAATTCCCTGGGTGGGAGGTTAGCAGCATGTGGTTAAAAGCCTCGCGTCGGCGCCGTCTGGACCCTCGTGAGAACAATTTCATCAGCAAGACCTCTCAGAAAATGAATTTGGTTCAAGTAATGAGGGGGCAATATGCAGCAGGAACACTTCTGACTTTAAATCTCCATTATTTACACCCAGCCCGCCTTTGATATTTTAGGTTTCTGCATAAATTGCGCCGTGTCGACCCGCCTGACCGAGCCCACGTGAAGGTAAACGCAGGGGAACAACACCAGCTTAACGCCAAATGATGTCAAGTTTCTGAAACATTTTCATCACCCGGCAGCAGTGGGAGAATGTTTTCACATAATTCCTTTCATGATTTAGTAATTCCAGTTCCACTGCACCGGATCAGAGGACGTGTCCTGCCTGTCCTTCCTCTCTCCTGCGCTGCAGCCTTCATTTTGTTCACAACTCAAAGGTATCTCAACGCCTCAGTGTCATCATCTTAGGGTTTTTTTTTTTTCTCGGCTGGCGGCTCCAGACATACAATTCAGAGCACTTGTGATTCTGTGCTCCCTCCGTCTGGCATTCCTATCACCCCGACCATCTCCCCCTCTAGCAGCCACTCCATTCTCTTCTTATGTTTGTTTAATACTCGGTGGAGTTGTCTGCCTGCGATTGGGTGTCTAAGGTGCGATGCTGAGATTTCCAATTGATGGGATGGAGAGGGTGGAGAGTGAGTGGAGGTTATAGAATAGGAGGAGAAAAGTGAAGAGGCCGAGTCGATGGGCGAGCAAAGTGTTTTGGTCCAGAAAGCATAGAGGTGGACTATTTACCACACAAAAGAGACGTCTAAAGTTGAATGGGATCTCAAAAGACTTCAGCCGAGTGCTGGGAATTCATTTTTCATGACAAATTGAACAGTTTCGCAACATCGCATTGAACCGCAGCACTTAAATGCATTTTTCCTACGACGAGCAGCAGAGTTCAGCATTAAAACGATAAGGTGAGTTTTGTTTGGCTTCCATTAAAATCCCTGCCATCACTTATCTGGCCAGTTATGTTGTGATTTTCTGTGGATCCGCTGGGTTTGTGTGAATAAAACCACAAACCCGAGTCTGCCGGAGTCAGATAATAATGTGTCGGGTCAAAACACCACCACTTAACTCGGGAGAGTAATTTTGACGTGCGTGCTGATTTTCCATTTGTGCACCTTGTTCTGAGAGATTTAAAAGTTTTCGTGAAAATGATGCCTAGAGATTTGAGATCCCTGACGACGGTCTGAGGAGATGTGGGGTACTGGTTTCCCTCCTGGACCAGTTTCCTCTAGAACCCCACCCGTAGCTGAATGGATAACTCGATTGGATTAAAAAGAAAGACACAAAGATTTGTTCATTTCAATACAAATACAATAAGGTTCTGTGTTTTCAGACCCCCTTCAGAGATTTACAGAGCAGCCATAACATTATGACCATTTGTTTCAGTCAACATTTTATGAACACACCACACATTTGATCCACACTTCCCAGTTGGACATAGCGTGCACCAGTTTGAACTGGTTGTGAACAATTGGCTAGTTACACAAAAATCTGTTAGCATGTTAGGGGGAACAGGCCAGTGGGTTTGGATGTTGTCAGTCCATACAATGGGCGTTATTAGCTGTTATCATCCCCATATATAGCGGCGAAACTGTCCAATCTACCTCCTAGCATGTTTAAAAGAACGTTATCAGCGTTATTATGGTGAGTAGGCAGCGTGTTTCCGTAAACCCGCAAGTGTTGTGTTTTAGGTTTTTTTTCAGCTTATGTAACCGTTTTCCTAAACCTAACCTTAAACCTGACCGAGAGGAGCGACCAGGGGTCACCTCTCAGAATGCCAGTCCACATCCTAAACAGAAATCTGAACCACTGCAGCTGACTTGACTCCATGCTACGTCCACAGTTGATGGAGCTTCTCATCCTTTGTCTGAGGCTGAGCCCGCACCCTTTAGAGGGAACTCATTTAAGCTGCTTGCATCCAACAGTTGGTTCTCTCAGTTCTGATCCAGCTCTCTTGATCATAGGTGAGGGCTGGAACATAGACAGACCTGTAAATACAGAGCTTTATCTTTCAGCTCAGCTTTTTCTTCACAACAACTGAACGGAGCAACACCCTCAATACTGCAGACAAGGTCCGGGTCCTTCTCCTGCTCTTTTCAACTCCCCATCAGACACAAGACTCCCAGGTACCTGAAGTCCTCCTCTTGGGCCCAGATTCATGTTTACTGCAACAAGAAGGGCTGAAACTCTTTGTGAAATCTGTTAGAGCTTGGAGATATATATATATATTTTTTTTCAATATTATGACTAATTTATATACCATATTACAATCTTCTTTTTTACAGTTTATGTAACTGGAATGTGCTCGTCATGGATTGTCCATAACGAACACCATGTTTAAGCATAAGGGTGTCCATATGTGCTCTTGGCACCAGGACACCCTAGGTCGCAGTTCGATGATCGACTTTGTTGTCGTCTCATCTGATCTGCGGCCGCATGTCTTGGACACTCGGGTGAGAGAGAGGGGCGGAGCTGTCAACTGACCACTACCTGGTGGTGAGTTGGCTCCGATGGTGGGGGAGGATGCCGGTCAGACCTGGCAGACCCAAACGTATTGTGAGGGTCTGCTGGGAACGTCTGGCAGAGTCTCCCGTAAGACGGAGCTTTAACTCCCACCTCCGGGAGAGCTTTGAACACGTTCCGAGGGAGGCGGGGGACATGGAGTCCGAGTGGGCCGTGTTCCGCGCCTCTATTGTCGAGGCAGCTTATCGGAGCTGTGGCCGCAAGGTTGTTGGTGCCTGTCGTGGTGGCAACCCTCGAACCCGGTGGTGGACACCGGCAGTGAGGGATGCTGTCAGGCTGAAGAAGGAGTCCTATTGGGCCTTTTTGGCTTGTGGGACCCCGGAAGCAGCTGATAGGTACCGGCAGTCCAAGCGGCATGCGGCTCGGGTGGTTGCTGAGGCAAAAACTCGGGCGTGGGAGGAGTTCGGAGAGGCCATGGAGAATGACTTCCGTACGGCTTCGAGGCGATTCTGGTCCACCATCCGGCGTCTCAGGGGGGGAAAGAGGTACGAGACCAACACCATTTATGGTGGAGGTGGCGTGCTGCTGACCTCAACTCGGGATGTTGTGAGTCGGTGGGCGGAATACTTCGAAGACCTCCTCAATCCTACTGGCACGTCTTCCACTGAGGAAGCAGAGCCTGGGGACTTTGGGTCGGGTTCTCCGATCTCTGGTGCTGAGGTCGCCGAGGTGGTTAAAAAGCTCCGCGGTGGCAAGGCTCCGGGGGTGGATGAGATTCGCCCGGAGTTCCTTAGGGCTCTGGATGTTGTAGGGTTGTGTTGGCTTACGCGACTCTGCAATATCGCGTGGACATCGGGGGCAGTTCCCTTGGATTGGCAGACTGGGGTGGTGGTTCCCCTATTCAAAAAGGGGGACCGTAGGGTGTGTTCCAACTATAGGGGATCACACTCTTAAGCCTCCCTGGTAAGGTCTATTCAGGGGTTCTGGAGAGGAGGGTCCGTCGGATAGTCGAACCTCGGATTCAGGAGGAGCAGTGTGGTTTTCGTCCTGGTCGTGGAACACTGGACCAGCTCTACACCCTCAGCAGGGTCCTGGAGGGTGCGTGGGAGTTTGCCCAACCAGTTTACATGTGCTTTGTGGACTTGGAGAAGGCATTCGACCGCGTCCCTCGGGGGGTTCTGTGGGGGGTACTCCGGGAGTATGGGGTACCAGGCCCTTTGATAAGGGCTGTTAGGTCCCTGTACGACCGGTGTCAGAGCTTGGTCCGCATTGCCGGCAGTAAGTCAGGCTCGTTTCCGGTGAGAGTTGGACTCCGCCAAGGTTGCCCTTTGTCACCGATTCTGTTCATAACTTTTATGGACAGAATTTCTAGGCGCAGCCAAGGTGTTGAGAGGATCCGTTTTGGTGACCTTAGAATCGCTTCTCTGTTTTTTGCAGATGATGTGGTCCTACTGGCTTCATCAGTTCGTGATTTACAACTTTCACTGGAGCGGTTTGCAGCCGAGTGTGATGCGGCCGGGATGAGGATCAGTTCCTCCAAATCCGAGGCCATGGTCTTGAGCCGGAAAAGGGTAGCATGCCCTCTCCGGGTCGGGGAGGAGGTCCTGCCCCAAGTGGAGGAGTTTAAGTATCTCGGGATCTTGTTCACGAATGAGGGAAAACTGGAGCGTGAGATCGATAGGCGGATAGGTGCAGCGTCCGCAGTGAAGCGGGCGCTGTACCGGTCTGTCGTGGTGAAGAGAGAGCTGAGTCAAAAGGCAAAGCTCTCAATTTACCGATCGATCTACGTTCCCACCCTCATCTATGGTCATGAGCTTTGGGTTATGACCGAAAGAACAAGATCTCGGATACAAGCGGCTGAAATGAGTTTTCTCCGCAGGGTGGCTGGACTCTCCCTTAAGCCTCGGATATAGTCGCGCTTTGGTCCGCAAGCTGGAGCGCGCGTGCTGCGCGCGCACTGTGCATGCGTTTATAGTGTGGCACGGCAGCGCATGGCAAAGTGCTGTTCTTTTACTGACCAGCAGGTGGCAGTACCCTCTAAAACCTGTGCATATGTTGCAAGAAAGGGTGTAGAAGAAGAAATCTACCGTAGAAGAAGAACTGTTTGAAATCACACAACAAAAACAAATGGCTTTCCGCTCGCTCGGGGAATTTAAAACATTTGAATCACATAAAAAACATTCCTCCATGCGTCGCGACGCCGTTTCCACGACCACAGCGGCGCAGACAGTTGCAGATTCTGGCGTGAAGGCTGTCGGGGAGGTCCCTACCCGACCTGTCAATCAATTCGGCGCGCGCGCTAGGCTTGCGGAGCTTCAAAATTTGGGAGGTGCACGACCACGCGCGAAACCAACGCGCTGGCCAAAGCGCGGGGGCGGGGACGTCGCGTTTGCGTCACTTTGGCCGCGCGCCCTATGCGACGCGTCAACTATATCCGAGGCTTTAGAGATAGGGTGAGAAGCTCAGTCATCCGGGAGGGACTCGGAGTAGAGCCGCTGCTTCTCCACATCGAGAGGAGCCAGTTGAGGTGGCTCGGGCATCTGGTTAGGATGCCTCCTGGACGCCTCCCTGGTGAGGTGTTCCGGGCATGTCCCACCGGGAGGAGACCCAGAGGAAGACCCAGGACACGCTGGAGGGACTATGTTTCTCGGCTGGCCTGGGAACGCCTTGGGATTCCCCCAGAGGAGCTGCTCCAAGTGGCTGGGGAGAGGGAAGTCTGGGCCTCCCTACTTAGGCTGCTACCCCCGCGACCCGACCCCGGATAAGCGGAAGAAGATGGATGGATGGATGGATGGATTGTTTTTGGTAGCATTTGCATGTGCACATTTTGGTCCAGTGGTAGATGATAGGATATTATCCACCTGAGGAAACACGGACCAGTGGATTTAACTGAGAAAATGTTTTTACTAATGAATGGGTTCTGCAACAAAACTACTACAGATCATCTAACCAGTAAACATAGCTTTAAAAAAAAGTAAAAACAAGAATTATTTTAATGCATCAAAATGTTACACACCTGTTTCTATCAAATCAATTTAAATGTATATTTTTATAAACGTTTTACCCAGTTTGAGTACTTATCAGAGTTGTGTTGAGAAATAGACTCCAAACAGGTGTTTTCCAACCAGATTATTTTCTCGTTTTGTCATGTTTGAGGTCACACATTGTTTGGTGACTTCCACCAATCCCAGTTCAATCCAACAGCCTAGTTTTTGGTTGTGATGAGTGTCAAAGTACCTTCAATGTAAATGCTAAGGAGCATTATAATGGAACAGGATGGGTATTGTGTTTCTGCGGTCATAAAGTTATGGCTAACAAGTGTTTACCGTTGCTGGCGTTGTGCTGCAGGTGGGGCACAGCTGCAAGGTTTTATGTGTCAGTTAAACATCTGATTTCACACCTGCTGACACCAGAGGTCAGATTGTGCTTTAATTATATTCCTGCAATAACAGTGTTTAGATCTTACTGTGTACACACACACACACACACACACACACACACACACGCACGCACGCACGCACGCACGCACGCACGCACACACACACACACACACAACACACACGTCCACAGCAAAGGTTTGGTTGTCTCTTTCCTGTATGAATGATTAGCAGGACACTGTGGATTTATATATATATTTTTATTTATATATTTTTACGAGTGCCATCTTCTGACATTTTGTTGGACATTCTTGTCAAAAAATAAAAGCACCATTTTCTGCCCACTTCAAACAATATCAGCCATTAAATGGCCACTATTAGTTGTTATCATCCCCATATGTAGCGGTCAGACTGCCCCTCCTGTACCTCCTAGTAGGTTTTAAAGTACGTTGTTAGCAATGATAATATGCTCCGTTTTTAGCTACATGTTTAGGTTTACAGTAAAGGGTCTGGCGTTAGGTTAAGATTCTTGGTTAGGTTTAGGCACAAGGGTAAAGGGGTTAAGTTTAGGGTTGGTCCTCTGGGTCAGGTGTAAGGTTAGGTTTAGGAAAACGGTTACATAGGCTGAAAAAAAAAAGACACTTCCTGGTTTACCCCGGTGAGACGCTGCCTATTATCAGTGAAAAAAACAATAATAACGTATCTTTAAACCTACTAGGAGGTACGTGGGACAGTTTCACCGCTACATATGGGGATGATAACAACTAATAATGGCCATTTAATGGACTAATAACATCCAAAGCTGCTGGTTTTTCCAACTTCAATAATGTATTGATCTCTAATAATCTATCAGATTATTATTATTTTTTTTTTACAGAGGAAGAAATAAACACAAACAACTTTTCAAAGCACATGTACGGTAGCCCTGCTCTGTTCTTCTAGAAAGTACCCATGCCGTTGTGCATGTCCGGTGAAAGCTGGAAAACATGTAAAAAGAAGCTTTTAGAGTAGCACAAATCACCATAATCAATGACAGGTAGAAAGGCAGCTTCTGAAGGTTTTCTTGGCTTTGAAAGTAAAAATAAGACATATTTCTAACATAAAATCTACTCTGAATTTTCAGTTTACCAACCCATATAATATATTTAATCCAAAAAGTTTGTTTAGAATACTGAAGTTAACCAACAGAGTCTGAAACTCCAACCATCATCACTTTTGTTAATTAAAACTCAGGTCTCGTTATAATAATCCAAGATGACAAAATGTCCAACATTACGATGAAAAACTGTGGGAGAAGAGTAAAGAGGACCAAGAACATAAAAACCTATTGCCAATGACTCAGTAATGGTCATCATGGTAACCACAAACAGTACAGCAGAAGGTTTTGGTGGTACCATGTGTTCAGTTTGATGGTTCTAAAAGGTTTAATGGAAGAAATATACAGTATAGTACAAGACGTATCACTTCCTGTTCAAAGGAAGAAAAAAAAATGCTGAGCTCAGAAACAATGAAAGTCAATGAGAACTTGAGTGTGTAACCTCTGACCTCTGGAATGACCTCGGAGAAAACCATCAGTCCTACAGCTGAGAGATACACTGGGGGGTGGTGATGCTGGTGGCATTTGGACCCCACAATTTTGGAAAAAATGAAAATTGAATTGATTCACAGTTAAACATCTGTGACTGTGTAAAACCACCCGCTTCGGATGTTATCAACCATACATAGCGGTCAGATTGCCCCTCCTGTACCTCCTGGGAGGTTTAAAGGTACGTTGTCACCGTTACAAGCGATAACAGCAGGCTCCGCCTTTAGCTACGTGGTTAGGTTTAGAGTAAAGGGTCTTGGGTTAGGTTTAGGGTCTTGGTTAGGTTTAGACACAAGGGTAAGGGGGTTAGGTTTAGGGTCGGTCCTCTGGGTCAGGTTTAAGGTTAGGTTTAGAAAAACGGTTACATAAGCTGAAAAAAACAAAAACACAACACTTCCGGGTTTACGTAAACACGCTGCCTACTCACAGCGATTATAACGCTGATAACGTTCTTTTAAACATGCCAAGAGGTAGATTGTGACATTTTTGCGGCTACAAATTTAGCACTTTGAGATTTTTATTAATGAAAAGTGCATTATAAATTGAATTCATTATTATTATTATTATTATTACAAATGGGGATGATAACAGTTGATAGCGCCCATTGTATGGACTGACAACATCCAAATCCACTGGTAAAACGTGTTTAAGTTGTGAAAACAGCAGTTCAATTATGTATTGTCCAACTTCATGTGACCATTTAAACTCTGACGGATGGTTCTGCTGTGAACTCTGAGAAGGAGGACACCTGGACATATCTCCAGTCCATAACAGCGACACACGGTGATAATCAACCACTCACACAACTATAGGGGCAATTTAGAGTTACCAATGTGGATGCTTTTGATCTGTGGGAAGAAACTGGAGTTCCTGGATGAAATCCAAGAGAAGAACAAGTACAGGTAATCTCTCTGAACAACTACTAAACTTGGTGCAGTAAATACTGAGAATATTTGAGGTAAAAATGTCGGCTCCAGATCTCTTTAATTTATTATTCATACTGACCTTTAATCGTGAAATATTTGTCCTTTTGCACTTCGTTTTTTTAAAGTTTACTTTTTAATCAGCGTTTCAAATTTAAATAACATTTTGATTTAGTTGAACATATTTATGTAGTCTTTGTACAAGTTATTTTCACAAAATCAAGGCAGGTGCAGACCAGAGAAGTGAAAAATAAGCAATAACTTACTCGAACAAACTGAACAAGACTAAATTCTAGGGGTGCACCGATTGCAGTTGATTTTGTCGATCACATATTTTTACAAAGTCTGACCTACCGATTCCGATTTTGGCCATACCGATTTTGTTTCATAATCAACACTGTTAGATGTTGTAAGGTCACAATGCGCCTTCAAATTTCAATCTTATTTTGTTGAAAAACAGACCCTTGAACAATATTCTAGAAACAATACCAACTTGTTTTAATTGGTCACAAGGTAGTGCTCTGAAATATAAATGAAGTTTAGGCAATTGTTGTTAAAACAAAAAAAAAATCTGTAAAATCGGTTTCTCATTCAAGCATTGTCCGATTTCTGATTTCCCCAAATTAAGGAAATTGGGGCCGATAAATCGGCCGGCCGATTTATCAGTGCACCCCTACTAAATTCTGAACCAAAACATTTCCTACAGAAACAACCCCCCCACCCACACATATACATAATAAAAAATTATCAAATGAGAAAATAGTAAACCTTACAAAATTAGAGATGACAAACAGGCGTGTTCATTACAAATCATCAGATGTAACAACAGATCAAGAACCACTCGGTGATCAGAGCTGCGGCCTCATAATCCTGAAGCTGCAGGTCTGATCCCAGGTTGTGTCAGGAGGGACATGGTGTAAAACAATTATCAAATATTTCATGTGAGTTCTCGTGCTGTGGCGACAAACAACCATTCACTCTCTCGTATAGGGTAGAGTTGCATTTGGGCCTAAAAAATCCGACCCGACCTCAGCCTGTAGCCATTTTTTGCAAACCCGACCCAACCATTTAAATGTAATTACAGGCCCGAACCTGAAAATATAACCTGACATTCCTTTTAAATTAAGCTTTTACCACTTTTGTAAGCAATCCGTTTGACCTAATGTTTTAAAAATCTATTTTAAAGAAAGAAAGATATAAGATTTTTTTGTTTCACCAAATGCATACAGTATTAACATACAAAATAAAAAGCCTAAAAAAATCAACTCTAAAGATAGGCTATTATACAGATGGACAAAAATATTTTAGTGCAAAATTATTCAGAAACATACTGAATAAGGTGATTTTAAATGAACGCGTTGCTCGCTTCGGCTCTTGTAGATTCATTCAACCTTTGTTTAGGCAGGTTAATCCCATTGAGCCTTGAGGTCTCATTTACAAGAGAGACCTGGTAAATCAGGGGTGTCAAAGTCAAATACACCAAGGGCCAAAAAACAAAAACAAATTTGCAACAAGCCAAGGGCCGGACTGGTTCAATGTTTATTAAAACATATTGAAATGATTGCACATAGCCTATTGAACCAAGACCTAACAGACTGTCTTTTATTAAAGGATTAAATGAATAAAGCAATATTTTCTTATGGATCTGTCAGTAATTTCAAGTGAAAACATTTTTCAACAGGCAAACTGCAAAAAATTAAATTGTTTTTAAAAACAAAATATGTTTCTTAATATCAAGATAAATGCATGAATAAAAGTGCATGCATTATACCATACCATACCATACCATACCATACCATTTTATTTATAAAGCACTTTAAACAGGAACAAGTCCACACCAAAGTGCTGGACAAACAAACACGCAACAGGCAACACAGACAATGAAGTACAACACGAAAAACATAAAAACATTGCAGATCATAAATCAAACGATCCAATACAAATCAGCTGGCATTGAAAGCAATGGAGTAGTAGTGAGTTTTTAACCGGGATTTGAAAACCGAGAGGGAGGGGGCCTGTTTGATGAGCAGCGGTAACTCGTTCCAGAGTCTTGGGCCTGCTACAGAGAACGCCCTGTCACCCCTGCGCTTAAGGCGAGTTTCTGGAACTATTAAGAGTACCTGATCCTCTGACCTCAAAGCACGTGGAGGGACATATGGGTGTATCAGATCCGAGAGATAGGCGGGGGCGAGACTGTTCAGCGATTTGTAGACATACATGAGAATTTTGAATTGGATTCGAAGATGAACCGGTAGCCAGTGAAGGGAGGCCAAGACTGGTGTAATGTGCTCTCTTTTGCGTGTGCTGGTTAAAAATCGGGCAGCTGCGTTCTGAACCAGTTGTAATCGTGCAATGGTGGCTTGACTGACGCCAAACAGAAGTGAATTGCAGTAATCAAGCCTAGATGTAATGAATGCGTGAATCACTGTCTCCAGGTTGTTTTTGGATAATATGGGCTTCAGCTTAGACAGACGCCTCAGCTGGAAAAAACAGGATTTGACGATCATGTTTACATGACTGTTGAGTTTCATGGCAGGATCCATTATCACTCCCAGATTTGTGACTTTTTGTTTTTCGGACAGGGGTAGAGCAGACAGGTCAATGCAGTGGTTTGAGGTTGTGTCATTGGGAAGGAACAATATGGCTTCAGACTTCTTATCATTGAAGCTTAAGAAATTTAAAGCCATCCAGTCCCTGATGTCAGCCAGGCAGTCGAGCAGAGGTTGAATAGAGCCTGTACCATTTTGTCTTAGGGGGAAGTAAATTTGACAGTCATCAGCGTAGAAGTGGAAAGGTATATTGTGTTTCCGGAAAATAGCACCGAGTGGCAGCAGGTATAAGGAGAACAAGAGAGGACCCAGGATGGATGATTATAAACTGAAAATGCATTATTGTGCTGCTCTATAATACTGATCACTGCTTTCAAATATTAAAATAAGAAAAAAAAATCAAATCAGTTGTAGTGACTTTGTGAGCTACCGATTAACCTGCCTAAATAAAGGTTGAATGATTAGGGATACAGCTGTCTTGTGATTTTTAATTAATATACTTTTTATGATTGTTTAGTGTTGGCTGCAAATATCAAGCTGCAAAATCCTTCATTTTCTACAGCTGATAGCTGTTGGTCATGAATTATGATGAAGTTTAGCAACTTCTCGGTGAACATTTGAGCTCCGTAGCTTCAGCGGTGTGTTTTTATTGTTCAATCTGGGGCGGGCGCTCTGATTTCAGTCAGTCGCTCTCAGCTTGCCCCTCCTACGAGACGGTCATACAGCGGGTCGGAGTGGACGCAGCTGGCCGCGGTTGAACAAGAAAAACACACCGCTGAAGCCATGGAGCTCGAATGTTTACCGAGAAGTTGCTAAACTCAGCCTGTCCCTCAATCCGAGCCGGGGACGCAGCTGCTGTTTCGGTTCAGTGAGAGTGTCGTCCCGCTGAAGCCCCGGAGCTCGAATGTCCAACGTAAAACTAACTTGACCGCGCGGTTTAATGTGGAGCTATGGCTCCGTAGACATTGTACGTTTGTTACGATCCAACAAGGATCAAAACATATTTAATGGACATAGGACACAAGGAAAAGGTTTACATTAATTTATTAAAGAAACAGGGTCGTCTGTAGGAGGGGAACCACCTCCAGCTTCTCCGGGCGTCCCACGTCCTAAAAAAAAGAAAGTTCAACCGAAAGGTGGGTTTGGATAAAGCGGCCAAAAGGAAAATAAAGCTGCCCAACAGAGCCAACTCTATACAGAGCCGGCGAACCCTGTTAGACAGCGGGCTACCTCTACCAAAACTCTAGGCCTACAGGATGTAAAACAAAAACAATAGCGAAAACTAGACTACCGCTTTACCCAACCAAAAGTAATGAAAGGAATTATGTTTCAACAACAAAAAGGCACGAGCCCCCACACACAGCTGCCTCTATGATAGACAGCCACCAGAGCCCTCAGACTCTGAGACTCAAAAATCTCCAACACTTCAGCTCAGGTCCTCTACTCTGGGTCACCAGAGTCCACACAAGCACAAATGTACTCTATAAACCCACTCCAGAATGAAGTGTACCAACAATCACTGTCTAGTGATCAACAAAACCTGGGAGGGTGGAGAAACTCCCAGTCTACCAAACAATCACAGTCTAGTGATCAACAAAACCTGGGAGGGTGGAGAAACTCCCAGTCTACCAAACAATCACAGTCTAGTGATCAACAAAACCTGGGAGGGTGGAGAAACTCCCAGTCTACCAAACAATCAAACAGCAGACTTCCACTGCTGACTGTAATATTATTTTAATGTCCTCTAAACACCAAAACCTCACATACCTGCACACAACTCCTCTATTCTCCACTAACCATCCAAACCTCCACTAACCATAACCTCCACTAACCATAACCTCCACTAACCATAACCTCCACTAACCATAACCTCCACTAACCATAACCTCCACACATTCTGGCTTGAGCTCAGTGCATTTAAAGAGAGAGAGAGAGTCAGCAGGTGTTGCAGCTCAGCTAATCAAGCCTGATTGAAGCTGAGTAAAAAAAAAGTGCAGCAGGAGTAGGCAGCAGACTGCAGGTGACCAAAACAAAACTGAGGTTTTAAACTAAGGTTAATCCCTTCAGGATACATAACACTCCCACCGCTAAATGTTTTTTTATGGGGTGATGTAGATGTGAGGTAAAAACATCATACATGACCCATACAAAAACAGTGAGGTCACATGTAGCGGTCCTTATCACTCAAACAGACTAAAAACCTCATTAAAAACTAGTCTGTCAAACCGCTTGCATCTAATCTATAGGTACACTCAAAAGGTTTGAAAGCCAAAACAACGTCTTGGGTCTGGTTGTACCCTAAAAAGCTTTCGTTTCGTCTGACAAATACTAACAACATCTCTGAAGTGGTCAACCAGTGAAGAAGAGAGTCGACTTTTATTTTCTGACGGGAAGGAATTGTTCTCCTCCGTACCAGCACTGGTTAGTACTGGACTGCTCTCCTCATTCACCTTCTGGTCAGGAGTAACCGGTTTTTCTTCAGCTACTCTGAAAACACACAAGAAAAGTTTAGAAAAGGAGTTGTACACAACATGATGTTGTAGTAGCTCACGTGGCACAGTCAGGAACAATTTTTTTTTCACATAGTCGTCTTCTGCTTCGTGTTGAGGGGATGGTCCCACATCATCCAACAACAGTCTTTCATTTTCCTCTGTATTTGTTGAAACTGGACACAGTGGAACAGGAGGAATAGTCAGGTGTGGAGCCACCTCCTTCAAGTTCTTTAGGTCCTCACTTGACTGAACTAGGAGTAGTTCAGCGTCAAACAACTGTGAAAAACAGTCACCGAGATCGTCATCTCCTTCTTGAAGATGAAGCAAGAGTTTCACCTCCTCCACTGAAATCGGTTTTTCTTCACAGTCCATCAGGAAGCTGTTACTCAAAACCAACTCATCCTCTTCTTTCTCCAGTCGATGTTCTTGAAGCGCCACCTCCTGTAGAAGTGGCTCTCCTGCTTGAGTGAAAAGCTCTGGTGTCACCTTTAGATGACACACAGTGGGACACGAACGTTGCTTCTCCAGTTCAGCTTTGAGCTTTAATTCTCTCTGTGACTCCTGTCTTTCTTGTTCCAGAAGACGCTTCTTCTCTTCCTGAGCAGCTTGAAATCTCTCCAAAGCAGCTTGTCGTTCTTGTTCCTGTTTTTTTAAAAACAAAAGTGCACGCTCTTGTTTTTCTTTTAAGGCAGCTCGCTCCAGCTCAAAAGCAGCTCGCTTCTCTTCAAGCTCCTTTCTCCTCAAGGCAATCCATTCATCATGTTCTGCTTTCCTCAAAGCAGATTCTTTTCTTAGACGCTCTTGTTCATTAAGCTCAGGAAATATCCCAAGCTGGACCAATTCACAAAGTAGTTCACTCCCCATCCATTCACCATCAGCATATTTTCTGACGTCAATCTTATAATGGTTTGCAACACTTAGCATTTGATTTCTTGTGCAGTCTGCAAAGACCTGCACTGTAGGCTGTTCAATAAATGTCTTTAAATTGAACGCCATGATGCAGACAAACAGTTTTTAAGCTGTACCCTTCTTCAAATGACTTTCACTGTAAACAACAGCAAAATCCCAGCTGCATTTGAACGTAGCACAATGCAAAAACACACACACACACACACACACACACACACACACACACAGCTGCGTGTCTCAGCTCAATCAGCAACCAGGAGCTGGTCCTGTCAGCTCCAGAGAGAGTGCAAACTACAGCCCACAGCTGTCAAAACACCAAATGTAAAAAGGAGCAGCTAATTCTATGCTGTCCAAAAAACACTTAGCTTCAAAAAGCTTCACAACCCTCTCAAGATTAAGCACAAAAAGCACAATGTCTGCTCAAAACCAGACTCCCACAAACATGCACAGCAGGTGCTCAGCTGTCTAAAAACTCGAGTGCTTCACAGAAACACTCCAACAAGTTTGTCATGTGCAGACAAACAGACGAGCAGACAACTCAAAAAACATAGCACCTTACAAACGAGCCCCCCAATATTAATTCAGATCCCGGACGAGCCCCCAATAAATATGTTACGATCCAACAAGGATCAAAACATATTTAATGGACACAGGACACAAGGAAAAGGTTTAACATTAATTTATTAAAGAAACAGGGTCGTCTGTAGGAGGGGAACCACCTCCAGCTTCTCCGGGCGTCCCACGTCCTAAAAAAAAGAAAGTTCAACCGAAAGGTGGGTTTGGATAAAGCGGCCAAAAGGAAAATAAAGCTGCCCAACAGAGCCAACTCTATACAGAGCCGGCGAACCCTGTTAGACAGCGGGCTACCTCTACCAAAACTCTAGGCCTACAGGATGTAAAACAAAAACAATAGCGAAAACTAGACTACCGCTTTACCCAACCAAAAGTAATGAAAGGAATTATGTTTCAACAACAAAAAGGCACGAGCCCCCACACACAGCTGCCTCTATGATAGACAGCCACCAGAGCCCTCAGACTCTGAGACTCAAAAATCTCCAACACTTCAGCTCAGGTCCTCTACTCTGGGTCACCAGAGTCCACACAAGCACAAATGTACTCTATAAACCCACTCCAGAATGAAGTGTACCAACAATCACTGTCTAGTGATCAACAAAACCTGGGAGGGTGGAGAAACTCCCAGTCTACCAAACAATCACAGTCTAGTGATCAACAAAACCTGGGAGGGTGGAGAAACTCCCAGTCTACCAAACAATCACAGTCTAGTGATCAACAAAACCTGGGAGGGTGGAGAAACTCCCAGTCTACCAAACAATCAAACAGCAGACTTCCACTGCTGACTGTAATATTATTTTAATGTCCTCTAAACACCAAAACCTCACATACCTGCACACAACTCCTCTATTCTCCACTAACCATCCAAACCTCCACTAACCATAACCTCCACTAACCATAACCTCCACACATTCTGGCTTGAGCTCAGTGCATTTAAAGAGAGAGAGAGAGTCAGCAGGTGTTGCAGCTCAGCTAATCAAGCCTGATTGAAGCTGAGTAAAAAAAAAAGTGCAGCAGGAGTAGGCAGCAGACTGCAGGTGACCAAAACAAAACTGAGGTTTTAAACTAAGGTTAATCCCTTCAGGATACATAACAACGTTGCTGTCTTATGGTGTTTAGTGTAAAATACTTCCACATAGCGGACATGTTACGATGAAAAGTTGGCTAGCTGTTAGCTAAAGTGCTGCTCACCCAGTTTGTACACTGTAGTTGGCTGCAAACTATGGAATGGATTTCCTGAATGGGTCTTATTACTCTGGGTTCATGAGACAGGACTCCATTCAGACAATCCATTCCACAGTTTGAAGCCAACGTGCATCATGGATCGGAAAATACGTAAACTATGCTGGTATTGGAGGCCGAAACCGGATCAGATTGACCCCGTCCCATGTGCAAAACACCAGCGGGCGGCTGTGGCCTGCGGGCCAGCTCTAATAGTTATTAAATATCATCCAGGGGGCCATAAATAATTACTTTGCGGGCCGGATCTGGCCCGCGGGCCGGCACTCTGACATGTGTGGTAAGTGATGACCTGGTAAAAAGATGCTGCTGCTTCCTTCACCACAGATGACAGAAGGGTGCAGAGACGCATATGACCAGTGATCCATCTGAAGCTTAACGGGACTTTTCGTTACCTTTTTCAACCGGCCGGTCAGCGGACGCAAGCGGCTGATGATCCCGTTGTCCACTGAGTTTAACAGGACATTGTTTTTACTTTGTTCAACCAGCCGGTCGGACCTGCCACCTCATCCACAAGTAGATTAACACAATTTTATATTCTGCATTCTTATTTAGTTTTCTTTGTGCTGCATGATTTGTTAAACTGTATCAAAAGCCAAAGACCGACCCAGCCTACCTATCAAGCACATTATTTTGTCCCGACTCAGCCTGGGCCTGGGCTCTGCTTGGAAATCGCAGCTCTAATCTAGGGACAATTTAGAGTTACCAGTTAACCTAGCATGCATGTTTTTGGTCTGTGGAAGGACACTGGAGTACCTGGAGCTCCACCAACCGTGCTAGGAGCATGTCTCTAATGCATCATGTTTTCTTGCGTAAAATAATCCACCTTTGGCTGATTTTTGCACTAACTGTCCTTACAGTTGTTAAAACTGTTCTTTTAGTGGACTTGCAGCGTGACCAGCGTGTGTGTCAGAAAGTTGCATAAACAATTTTAGAAAAAAAAACAACAACACTGAACTTTAAACACATTCCAGTTAGACTTTAGTTTTATTCACTCAAACCAGTTCCTGTAGTGAGGAGAAGCTGTGTGCACAGTGTGTTTAAAATGATGCTCTAGCTCAGTGCACACAAACAGCACAGCAGATTTGTGTGATGTGTTTTCTTAATAAATCAACGTGCATGTTCTAAAAGTTGGTACATAAACGCTGCTAACAATCACCGTCCCCGGTGTCAGGTTAAACACAAACATTACTCAGGTTCAGGACATTTATGGTTGAAGTGACAAGGAGCCATACGTCACAACTAACGTTTCATCATTTGGCTTTACGTAGAAAATACAACATGCTGGATGGTAAAAATGCTCAGCCTGTTTTAAATTTCTGAAATATACTCACAGTCAGGGGTCAAAAAATATGTTCGCATCTGAATGACAAGTGCAAATGTAGACAAAATAAATAAATACATCTGAATTTGTCAAAAACAGCCATGTTTGTGTGTATAGAGACTGGAAGTTAAAACAGGGTGTCACAATTCATGCTTTGGGGGTCAAACCCTCCTGTACTGTACTTCATGACTGTGTGGACAGGACTTGGGCTCTGATTGGACAAACGTCCACCCCTCACCTCCGGCCTCGCTCCCAGCAGCTCAGCTGAGTCACATGACTGAACCGAGCCGCCAATCTGGACAACAGAAGCCTCATCCGAGTTGACATAATCTGTTCTCATCCAAACAGATCGTCCCCAAAGTCATTCTGCAACATTTCCAAAGTGCAGTCAAACTTTTACGCTGTAGAAAACCCCGGGAGGAACGAGTGTTACTGGAACGCTGCCTTTCTTTCACCATCCATCACCATCAGGAGGATGGCACCATCTGACTGCTCCACCCTCGCTGCCATTATCCTTGTCCTGCTTTCACTCACTGCTGGCATGCATCCAAACACAGAGGCTCTGTTTTCATAGTTTAGTTGCTTTTTTTCTTCCTCTAACATCATAAACTGGTGACAAGTTATCAGCCGAGATTCACATCTTTACGGTGTCAGAGAATAAAAACTGAGCAGGCAGCAATTTGGAAGGAGGATGAAGCTGGGAGGATGGAGGAGGGGTGTGTTGCAGTAATTTATGGTCCCAATGTGGACATGCAGGTCTTTCCTAAGCATGTTGGACGCGCCTCCATTAATGAGCACTTCCAAGCGCCCTGCCAGCCCTCTTTAGTCGTCCCTGTTGTGATGCAAAGCGAGACAGGAAGCAGCTTTTAAAGGCAGCATATGGCTGCTGACGATATTCCACTGATGTATTGTCAGGAGAGGGTTCTCCCCCCTCTCCGGCTCGGCTGCCGAGGATGGGCTCTGAAACCGAGCCAGATGTCCATGTCTTAACAGATACAAGCCCCCAAAGCCCCACCCTGATGTTCTACCGTTTAATTGGCAGCATGCAGCCAGTCCTGAACATTAAGGTTATTCTAACTGTGATGATAATTATTTTTGTTTTTAATAACAGATGAAGGCAATCATTAAGAAAAGTTAAAGGGGGGTGACTGCAATCCAACAATGGCCTGTTTTTAGTGTTATTTTATGTTTTATTTAAAACTTCTGGGAAACAGTTTTTTTTTTTTTTAGAAAAACCTAAACCGATGAAATATGTTTAAACACCTACAAGAACACGCTTCCATAATTTAACCAGAGGAGCTGCTGAATGTCTGATTGCTGCTCCAGTTGGGAATAAATGTGGTAATAAAGGTACGTTGTCACCGTTACAAGCAATGACAGCAGGTTCCGTCTTTAGCTACGTGTTAAAGTTTCGAGTAAAGCCTCTGGCGTTAGGTTTAGGGTCTTGGTTAGGTTTAGGCACAAGGGTAAGGGGGTTAGGTTTAGGGTTGGTCCTCTGGGTCAGGTTTAGGTTAGATTGAGGAAAACAGTTACATAAGCTGAAAAAAAAAATCAAAAACGCTACACTTCCGGGTTTACGGAAACACCCTGCCTACTCACAGCGATAACAACGCTGATAATGTTCTGTTAAACATGCTAGGAGGTAGATTGTGACCTATTTGCCGCTACAAATGGGGATGATAACAGTTGATAACGCCCATTGTATGGACTGACAACATCAGAGCTGGCTGTGAGTGCACTGGGTTCAGATCAGCATGAGTCAACTTTAAGATGCTGCTTTTCACTTTTATACTCTACATCCGTAAGAGACTCGGAGTAGAACCGCTGCTGCTCCACATCAAGAGGAGCCAGTTGAGCTGGGTCGGGCATCTGGTAAGAATACCCCCCTGGTTGCCTGATAGACATTCTGGGTGTGGGCCGTCGGGAGGTTGTCCTGGACTATGGGGGGGTTCGGGGCCTGGGGGTTCGCCGTGGGCGGGGCTGACATTTCGCTCTCCCTAGGGTTGCTTGGACTCGGGTGTCCTGTGCTGTCGGCAGAGCGAGGGTTGGGCCGGATCTTGGATGTCGGCTACTCTCCACCCCGGAATGAATGGGCCTACCTCCTGGGCTTGGGTGTGGGCTGCCCCATGTAGGGGGCAGGTACATGTCTTGGACCTAGGGGGTATAGAGGGTGCATCAGGATTATGAATGGAACGTGTCGATATTGTTTGTCTTTGTGTGAGTGAGGATGAGGGTGGGTCTGAGTGAGTGTGTCTGTGGATGAATGTCTAATTGTCAGGCTGGGATTTTGACTGCCCCCTCTCTGTTACATCTGAGGCTACTTGGTGTCACGCTCCTACCACCTGGCCCCTGGGTGGGTGTCCTTTTGCCTGCGGGTGTGCTGGGGGCCCTTGTTGTCGCTTTCAGGGGTTGGGCACTTGTCGGCTCGGCCTGGTGGGGCTCGGGTCCTCTGGTCCTATTGGGTCTGGGCCCGAGGGGTGGGCGTCCCCGGTGCCCGGGCCTCGGTGCCCGGGCCTGGGGCTACATCAGTGCAGCGGGCTCTTGCAGCGGGCTCCGGCGGGGGCCTGTGGGTTTGTCGCTGTTGGCCTCCCGGGGGTCATTGTGTGTAGTCGCTGGTGGAGCTCGTCCGGTTCTCCCCCTTGGTCAGATCTGGGGAGAGGGTGAGTGGCTCGTCCTGTTCGGGTGGCCCTGGGGACTCTGGGCTCGGGGTCCTTCTTGGGGTCTTGGGCTTTGATCGCCCCTTCGTCTGCCTCGGGCCTTGGGGGGGGGATCTCTGATGCTTCACGGTCGCTACTGAATGTTCTATTGGAGGAACCTTATTCACTTATGCATGTTCACAGCCACACACAAATGGATGCAGGGATGTATATGTAGATATCATATGCAGATATGTAGATGGATATGTGATATGAATGTATATGTATATATATTTGTAGGTATGGGTATGTTTATTTATGGAAATCTACTGCAAGGTCATGAATATTATTAGTCTTTATGCATGTGTATTTTGTTGCCGTGTTTTGTCATGTGCTTTGCAGGATTGCAGACAGAGGTTGGGTGTGTTTGCCTTGTGCTCTTTTTGTGGATAATTGTTGTGTTTTGTTTTCTTACTTTCCATCTTTCCTTTCTCTCATTAAAAAAAAATCATTAAAAAAAATTCATATCGGTGTGAGAGGATGGCTGTGAGGTGAGAAGGGAGACCATCTATAAAGGAAAAAAAAAAGAAAAAAAAAAGAATGCCCCCTGGATGCCTCCGGTGCTTTGGGCATGTCCGACTGGGAGGAGACCCCAGGGAAGACCCAGGACACACTGGAGAAACGTTGTCTCTCTGCTGGCCTGGGGACGCCTTAGGGTTCCCCATGACGAACTAGAAGAGGTGGCTGTGGAAGGAGATGTCTGGGCCTCCCCGTTCAATCAATCAATCAATCAATCAATCAATCACCTTTATTTAACCAGGTAGAGCCCGCTGAGACCGAGATCTCTTTTACAAGGGTGACCTGGTCAAGTGGTCAGCAGCACACGTCACATTGGCAATAGGCATTTGCACTTATCAAAAAGAAAATAAAGAAAACTACAATCACAGTAAACAGATGTTGACAGTTCAAGACCAACAGGATATGACAGATTTCTATATACATTATATACAAAACAAGCAGACAGACCTCGGTTGTGTAAATAAAGTTTAAAAAAAAAATCAACAATGACATCAAGCTGCTGCCCCCGTGACCTGACTTAGGAACAAGTGGAAGATAATGGATGGATGGATGGATGGATGGACTCTATATGGATGAACATTTGTGTCCGTTATAAACATTTTTGCATCCACGCATTTCCAGGAGGACCCCGAGGTTGGGGGATCAGGACCTGCAGACTGAAAACTAAATGAGGCAGATTTCTTCCTCCTAGACTCTTGAATTGTCTCCTTCTGCGCAGAACTATGGACTTGTGGTGTCTTCAAAAATAAAATAAAGAGGTCTCCACGGTGGAATATCTGCTTCCATCTCCCCTTCTCCGTAGCACTTTCTCCTTCACTCCATTCACAAACCTTCTTTGTGGTCTTCTGGTTCATCCGTTTCCTGACAACTTCCCGTTCAACATCCCCTGTCCAATATGTCTACTGTCCCTCCCTCGTCAAACCACCTCAGCCTCATCTCTCTAACTTTATTCTCCAAACCTGAGCTGTCCCTCTGATGGACAAGTTCCTAACTCTGTCCATTTTGTTCCCAACCAATGATTATCTAAACATCTGTATCCCTGTTCCCTCCAGCTGCTTCTCCTGTATTTTTGTCACAGACATGGTCTCCAAACCAAACATCACAGCATATCTCTCATCCATCTTAGAAACCTTTCCTTTCTCTCCTGCAGTACTTCTTCTGTCACAAATCCCTCCAGAAACTTGTCCTCGTCCACTCCACCCTACCTCTGTTTCAACGTGGCTGTGGATCAGTGGTTAGTGTGGTTGTCCTTCAATGAGAGAGTTGGAGGTTCAGTTCCACCAGTGTGCAGTCCCATGTCAAAGTATCCCTGGCTAAAAAGAAAGTGCTATATAAGTCTAGTCCACCGACCATCTACTTCCCCTTAACTGTGTTCTGCTCAAGGCTTTGGGTAGTCAATTCTAAACTCCTCCACCATCAGTTCCTTTTCTCTCCAGAGCA
Source organism: Garcialebias charrua (assembly GCA_038048925.1). Lineage (NCBI taxonomy): Eukaryota > Metazoa > Chordata > Actinopteri > Cyprinodontiformes > Rivulidae > Garcialebias > Garcialebias charrua. Next base: position 890 of record JBBPBX010024288.1, on the reverse strand, counting down.
CACCTCTCCAGTCTTTATTCCACTGTCTCCCTACTCTCACTACAGATGGCTGTAAACGCCCTAGTCTTCAGGGATTTCTGCCTGATTTCAACAGTCCACTTGCCCATCACCAAATCTGACCCCTGACTGCACATGACTGATCTGATCACTGCACATCTCACCACTGTCTCAGTCCTTGTTCTTGTCCTGCACTGCCTTCGCATCCTTCCCTGGATCATTCAGAACCACAGTTTCTCCTTTGGCATCTAATCAGATCAAAGACTGAGTTGAACTCCTTCTGGCCTTTACTATCCTTATCCATCAACATTGAGCAACAAAATCATAGTTAAATGTAAGTATACTGGCGCTGCAGTGGGTTGAAAGGTCAAAGTGCTTTAATGTTCAGCATTTTTATCTTCAAAACTTTTTTTAAATAACATTTCATGCCTTTTTATTGCCAAACCTAATGACATTTATTCCGCGCATGATCAAAAATACACACTCACTTTACAGCGCAGTTCCATGGACATTTTCACACAGCTTAGAAGCTCCATATTTTCAAACTCTGCATTAAAATGGCTCTTAAAGGCACAGAGCAATAAAAACGACAACTTTAACAGCACCAGCTCCATTTACAGATGATCTACGAGCATCTAAACAATTTGAAATGCACTCTGCCTACTGTTCACCCAGACTCATATTTATAATTAATACACACAGCTACATTTTTGAATGTGAATTTTTTATAAGGAGCTCAATATTGCTACCTTGAGCACCTCCAGGCTTTATCATCTGCCGCTAAGCTGCACCACAACAACTGGTTCAATAAGAACAGATCATTTCAAGGTAAAAAATAAATAAAAATGTAGTCATATACAGAGATGAGTGTAACAGGAAGCTGCATGTAGAAG
>JBBPBX010024287.1:6689-39792 GCA_038048925.1 Garcialebias charrua | reverse complement strand
CGTTGCAGGCCTGAAGGGACTCAGTGAGCTATCATCCTCAGAATAGCAGTTCCAGAGATGGCGGCTCCCAGAACAACAGCGAGGAATGGGTTACTCACCCCCACCATGGATTACCAGTTTGGAACTAACGGCAATGAAACTGCTCCAACTTCAGTCCAACGGTACTTTCCTGTTCACGAGCGTGGTTTGGGTCCGCAGCTCCACATCCAAGCAATACGCTGAGCGTGGTCCGGTTCAGTGGCTCCAGAAAACAGACAAAAACGTCCAGGGAAAAGTTTTGTAGCTTCAATGTTAGCTAAAACAAAAAGTCCCAGCGGTATTATAGTGTGCATTCCGGTAACTGCTTGGATCTGGTAACTTTCAGTCTTACTAATAATAAAATGATGAAAAAATTTGACTGCCTTGAACGATAAAACTTACCTTGGATAAACTGAAATTTGTGCTACCATTGTTAAAAAAAATGATGAAAAAATTTGACTGCCTTGAACGATAAAACTTACCTTGGATAAACTGAAATTTGTGCTACCATTGTTAAAAAAAATGGTAAAAACTATAAAAATAAATCTTTCTTTACAATAATCCAGTCTTTTCCTTGGACTTAATGTAAATATATCATTTAATGTTTAAAATCAATCGATATTTGTAGTTTTATGTCACTCCTACTGGCCTGAGCCTCCTGCACCAAACAGAGTGGTCCACAGGCCACCAGTAGATGATCATGGTAAGTTTTGTGGCTCTGGACATTTTAATTTAGTGAGTGAAGGAGCAGAAATGGCTCTTTGGATTGTAACAGTTGCAGACCCCTGTGCTAAAGGTCAATCAGTTGTCAATCTTTTTATTTTATTACAAATTGTTCAGTGATTTATGGGGCACTTTCCTAATGGAAAACTCAAATGAACACACAGAGGCGAACGTAGACCCGAGCAAAATTATTATTGCTCCTTCGTTGTCTTAATCTGCAGGTCGAGAACCATCAGGCCGAGAGAAAAGTGTCTCCTAACTGATGTAGTTTATTAAAAAAAGGCAGGAAAGAGAAAACAGGACAAAATGCATTTCATCCACTTAAAAGACTGTTTCAACCTCATGTCTTAATCTTGTATTTCTAATTGTATTGCTTTAATTGAGCTAAGAGCGCCCAGACTTCTGAGAAGGCCTTTGACTCAATCTGCTTCTCTTCCCTCCATTTTTATCTCTCTGTCCCTCGTGCTCACTTTTGACAGCCAGTGCAGCACCTTTAAGGGGAGCGATCTCCTCATTAAATCCTTGCAGGTGTTCAAAGCAGAGAAGAAGGGACAAAGACAAAACGGGAGACTTGGCTGGTTGTTTAGGACCTTTTTTTCCACGACATAAAGCAGGTTCTTGGTGCTAAATCTGAATTTCTCGTGTCTCGTGAGGACGCTGAGCCGGTAGCAAGGGTCAAAGGTCACGAGGAGAGGTTGATTTCTCACTTTACCGTGCAGACTGAAAGAGGACAATCTGAGGATGTTGACAGATGTCAACAGAGGCAAAAACAAGAGGCATAGTTGGGGGGGGGGGGGTAGGAACTGATGAAAAAGATGTTCAAAGTGGGACACAGCAAGACATGAAAGGAAAACTAAAAAGAGGAGCAGGAGACTGAATGAAAGATAAGATGGAGAAGGAAAAAGAGGAAAAGGAAAGAGGGGGTGATCTGGGCTCTGGGGTGACGGGGGGGGCTCTCAGATGCAGGATGGGACCATCTGGACGAAAGCAGAGCCAGGTCTCTGACAGTAAACACTGGGCCTCACTTTCACATGGAGAGGAGTTTCAAACACTCATTCTCACACCAACTAGCAGCAACAACCCCCCAAACCCCCACAACCTGAATCTGCCAACCAAACTGCCCAGTTACCGATGAAAAATATAACCAAACCTTGATATTAACTGTTTGATCCCTGCAAAACAAAACATGTTCCTTTTGACGCAACGCTTTCATCACGCAGCTTCGTGACTTATTCTGAGATGACTTTTCTCAGATGAGTTGAAATATAAACTATAAAACTCACGCAGGACCTGAGAGTACTAAATGAATACAAACACGTGCAAAGTTCTCCGGGTTCACACGTCACTGGTCTGCAGCGTTTGCGGAATATCTCATGAATCAAGTTTTGACGAAACGAGCAGAAAGCAAGTGGACTTTTGAAGTCGCCCCAAATCAAGATGGCCTCCACAGCTGATCAACCTCAACAAACGCAAAAATGGCTCCAGCTCGGCCGGTCTGGTCGAAATTGAGCTAAATCTGGTGTGACAGTAGCTGAGACCTCGAGCTCTAACACATCTTGACGTCTCACAAAATCACAAGAGATGAACCGCATCATCTTCAAAGTTCATGCTCAATAATCCAGGTAAAAGTAACTGTCCAGATGACCTGACTGAACTTTGTTGGATTCTTTACCTGGATTATTGAGCATGAACTTTGATGGTTTGAACCACTTTGGCCATGGCTGCCTCAGAGGGGTCGAGGGGGACAGGGCTAGGGGTTGAACGAGTATATAATTTCTAAACTCGACATTAACATAAAACAACTCGAGTAGAACTCAAGTAGTCAATGACATCATAGGATAAGATGCAAAATACAAAGCGAAGTGAAGGACAAGGGTCTGGTTTTAACCAGGCTAAAAAAAATGCATAAAAACGTCATTATTTCCTCTCCCTGCTTGGCTACTTTGTCTTTGTCTGCAGTTTTCAATGCTCGCTCGAACCCAAATTGAGATGGATCTGGTTTCGTGGGCTATCAACTCTATTGATAAGATTTTTTCTACAAAATGATCAGGTCCGGGGGAACCTGCTTGCCCATCACAGACGCATCCAGCCGGATATATAATGGATTCCTGGGGGGAGTGAAAGATGTTATGCCTGACTGTTCTGTCTGTCGAAGGTGTTGAAGATTTATTCATAATTGGATTTATGATAGCAGGTGCTCTGCTTTTTGGCATGTGTGGAGTTCTCTTCTATCGGAAAATCAGGAAGACTTCCGCAGCAATCAACGCCCTGTCGATGCTCCCTTCTCAAAACGAGAGTGTGATCCATGCTGTGACCTCCATGAATCAGTTGCTTTATAAGTTGAACCGCAAAGTGGAGGCGGCCACTGAGGACCGCAGACCACCGGTAAGGTTTGGGACTCGTATGCGGCCAGGAGGGTCACATCTGGGGGAGGAGGACTCATAGCTCGGGTCAGTGAAAGCTTCCCATAATTTGGAGTGTATTGGATTTTGGATGCTCATCTGGACTCAAGGCTACAGGAAAGTACACTGTGCGCCTGACCTGAAGATAACTCATGCTATATCTAATCAGACTTCCCAAACAGCCTTGGACAGGCTGACTACAAATTTCTCCTTAGTCTGAGCAACTGAGGACTGAACCTACTGTCGCAACCCCCCCTACCCTCCCCAGAGAACTTTCTGTGTGCTCTCAGACAGATAAGGCTGGCTGGACCCATCATCAGAACTGTGGCTAATGTGAACAGAGCTCATGGACTTAACTCACTACTTCGATCTCAAATGCAAATGTGATTTGTCTTAACTGTTGCTTGCTGGTAGAGTTTTTTGATGTCTCATATGGTGTCCTGTAAGACAAAATGTGATATATATATTTTTGTAATACCACTGGTACCATGGTTCTTCCCCTTTTTCACACCTGAAACCATCATTCTGATACGAATGAGAGAGGCCGCGCTGATAAGATAAGCAGCAGCTTCACACACGTAGTCCCCTTCAGGATGACTGTGCGTACATATTCACACTGTACTTGTGCAAACTTGTGCAGTGTCATTAAAGTTTCTCTGACTCTGACTCTGATTTACAAAAAAAAAAAAGACCAACAAAACATTGGGAGCATATATTATGCTCCTATCATTTATCATACTGCAGATAAGTCACAGGAAAAACAAAACTATTAGTTATTATAATTAAGCCGCAAAAGTTAATGAAACGTTCGGCACGTCAAGAACGAAACTTAAAAACAGTGGAGCGGTTCGACCTGGTGTTACACCATATGTGACCTGCAATGCAACACCGCCCCCTACTGTCACAATCTACGGTGGTCACAGAGCTCCAAACAGGAAGTTGGGGAGTGGATGTGTTATGTCTTTCCCATAATGCTTAGCGGTATGTTAGTGTTCTGGCCACACCATGAGTGAGATGGACGTCTGTGATATAGACCTGCCTCTTGTGTGTTATTAAAGTTTGACTGTTTCCAGTTGCTCAGCTCAAAGTGGCTTGGTTGGGTTTTTAACCCACAATAGGTTTCTCAACGTGCTACAAACAGGGAGTTGATTTAGTGGTGTAACTGCTTTGTGATAACGTCACTACGAGTACTCGAGGTGAAATTAAAAACCTTGATAGATGTCCTGGGAATCGATGCGTCGATTACTCGAATAGTCTGTTAAAGCCCTAGACAGGGCTGGCCCCAGAAACCATCTTATCACTTAGTAACTTAGTGTGTTTGTGTATTACAGTTAGAAAAATTAAGTAGAGTTATTCATTTTGTGATGTAGTTTGTGTATTACAGTTAGAAAAATTAAGTAGAATTATTCATTTTGTGATGTAGTTTGAAGGTTATCATTGGTTGAACAAACTGTGAAATAAGGGGCAGATATAATAAGATTTCATCTTCTTTCTGCTCCTTTCATTTTATCCTACTTGTATTCTTGTATCTGATGAAACTGTCTTGTATTGTTATTTTAAAATGCATGAATAAACATCAAATCAAATCAAATCACCAGCAAACTGGTTGGTCCACTGTGTGGGTGTGCTGCCTGTAGGGCTGAGTTAGTTGGGGCTTTTTGGACTGAAGAAGTCCTTTGGATGAACGTCTCAACAAAAGAAAACAAAAATATCCAGATTACCTGACTTAACTTTGTTGGATACTGCAACATTGTTTACAAGAAAACAGCTAAAACTCCTCAAAACAGCTAAAACTCCTCACAGTAAACAATTATCTTAGTCTCGGGCATGGAAGGCAGCGAGTGACGCATTTCTTCAAGAAACAATTTGATTTATTTACTATGAACTCTAGTTGAAGAGAGAATCTGTCTCAAATCTGCTAAATAACACTGGGACTACCAGGATTTTTTAATTAGTACAATATTTACCAGATGTAGCCAATTGGCTCTTCCCTTGAGATACTGATCAGGCTGCAGAGTTTTCTTCTGAATGTAAATGAAGGGGGATGATAGGTGTTCTTAACAGTTTGAAAATGCCTTGTGGGCTTGGGTCCATTGTTTGCGAATGAATGGCAAACATTCCAATGTAATTGGCTAATGGCTGCACCTTCTGCAACATTTTGGCTGACTGGCAGATTCACATGTGTTGTGACAAATGTAGAAAGGAGATGTTGTGTGTGTGTGTGTATATATATATATATATATATATATATATATATATATATATATATATATATATAAAATATATATATATATAATATATATATATATATATATANGCAGTGGAAGCCGCCATTCCTCGAGTGGAATGAGCTTTAATGCCCTCGGGAGGCTGCAGCCCAGCAGAACTGTAAGCCTGGGAGATGGCCTCACACAACCAATGCGACAACCGCCGAGGGGTCAAAGGTTGACCCTGAGAGCCTTCTCTGAAATGTGCCAAGAGCTTATCAGATTTACGTATTGCAGCTGTGCATCCTACATAACATCTGAGAGCTCGAACCGGGCAAGCAAGTGAAGCTGTTCCTCCTCTGGTTTAGAGTGAGGAGGAAGGCAAAACCCGTCCAGTGTGATGATCCTGGACTTGAATGAAGACGTTATGACCTTAGGCGTGAATGCTGGAATAGGCCTAAGTTCAGCAGAACTCCCATCTCCTTGTATTTTTAAGAAGGAAGGAGAAACTGACAGTCCAGAAAGGTCACTTACTCTTTCAGCTGACGTAAGAGCCAACAACAGAGCCGTTTAAATGACAGGAACTTTAATGGAACCTCATTTAGAGGCTCAAAAGGATCCTTAGTTAGTGCGTTCAACACAGTAACCAGGTCCCATAGAGGAGCCAAGGACCGTGAAAACTGGCCTAAGACGGCGAACACCCCTCAAAAACGTTTCATTAGGGGATGATTAAACACGGTTCTATCATTAAACCCCTCATGACATGATGAAATTGCTGCAGCATACGTTAATGGTGCTGAAAAGCCAAATTTCTGTCTAGCAATAGTTGTAAGAAAGACAAAATTGGACCCAAGTGACATGAACATGGGTCCAGATGTGTGTCCACGCACCAGTGCTGAAAAGCAGCCCACTTTGAAGCGTAAACAGTTATTGAAGACTGTGCATGTGAGCCCTGAATGGTTCCAATGACATCTTTAGAGAACCAAGGTTTTCTAGACGCTGTCGTTCAGCATCCAAGCCCACAGATGCTGGCCTAATACCGGAGGGCTTCTTATTGCACCCCCTGCCTGCAGTAGAGCATCGTCTCTCCAAGGAGGTCTCCAGGAGCAGCCTGTCAGCTGCTGCAGGACGGAAACCATGGTGTGTTCACACGCTCTGGAGCGATCAGAACGACTGATACTCCCTCCTCTCACACTCTTTCCAGCAGTGTTGATAGCAGAGGAACTGGAGGGAAGCATAACTCAATACCCTCGGCCACGGATTGTGAGCAAAGCGTCCATCCCCAAAGGGGGGGGGGGGGGTCGAGGGGACTCAGGGAGAACAGGGTGCACTGTGATTTCTCTTGCGTCACAGACAAATCACTTCCCCCCGAACCTGGTCCAGATTTTAGGTACCAGGTCCGGGTGTAACGTCCGATCTCTGTCCAGAGGCCCCCCTCTCGACATGATGTCGGCACCTCTGTTTAGCACACCTGGGATGTAAACAGTCCTCAGTGATCTGAGGTGAACGTTTGCCCAGCAGAGCAGCTCCCTGGCTGTTTTCAACAGCTGGGCTGAGCGAACCCCGCCCTCGCGGTTTAAGTAAGCTGCGGCTGTTATGTTGTCCGTGTGTACGAGGACATCCTGGTGATGAAGCATGTGCACAAAGTGTTTGAGAACCTTGTGTATTATTAATAACTCCAACAGGTTTATGTGGTGAGACGTGCCCACGTCCCGCCCACTGTCTGAGACTGACATGTCCCCCCCCAACCGGGAAGAGACGCATCGGTAAAGACCGCCTTCCATGACGTGACTTTGCCCAGGGAAACCCCCTCTGTCAGAGTCCTGGGATTCCCCCACAACACCAGGTCCGTCCTCACAGACAGGGGACCGTGAGCTTGCGCCTTTTGTGGCGTACAGTGTCTATTTTCTGACGAATAAACCACCTGTGTTCAATAAACGTAGTTTTACCACTGTGTGGCCAGCGGTCCTCATTCCTAACATCCGCATAATTGTGATCGCCGACACCGAAGTGTGTGGCCGGACGGACGCGGTGGAGGAGTGACGTCAGCGAATCTGTTCTCTGGTTCGAGAGAACGGCTGTCATTGTTAATAAGCATAAGTTGACACCCAGAAAAGGTATCTGTTGAGCTGGTGAAATAGAGTTTTTCTCCAATTTATAGCGGAGCCTCAAACAGGTCAGATGACTCACCAGAATCTCTGTCTGTGTTGCTGCCTTGAATGAATGAATGCCTCCATCTTGGATTCAGACAGTAGCAACAGATCGTCGATTTAATACATGACTTGGAAGCCCCTTGAACGCAGCGTTTGTAACGCTGCTTCGATGACCTTCGTAAGTCAGCGACGCAAGCGCATACCCGTATGGTGGGCGATTGAACTCGTAACAGGTTCCCTGAAAGGTAAACCTGAGGAACTTCCTGTGTTTTGGGACGGTAATCGTCTCTGAGATCGGTTAGTACCATCCAGTCCCCTGACGTCACGTTTCCGAGAACACGCTTCAATGTTAAAATATGAAAAGGACGTTTCATAATGCAGTCGTTGAAAATAGACAAGGGTAAAATCGGTCTGAGATCCCTTGATTTCTTGGAAACTAGGAAATATTATGGATAAAACGTGTTCATTTCGTCGTCCAAAGGAACCCCGGAAATGACGTAATTCGCCGAAGGTTCCTGTAGTTCCAATCTTAGCGCCGCCCCCTGTGCAAGAGACAAGAGCTTCGTCTCCAAAACTCCGTTGAACCTGGGCGGTGTCATTACAAACTGCAGAGTGTAAACGTCGCGAACCAAATGCCGCAACCATTTGTTCAGAGAGAAAGTTTGCAGCCAAACCGCTCTGTGATCTGTCAAGGGGGCAGCCATCTTGTTCTGCTGCCTGGGTAGACATAATTTGGCCTCTACCGCCGCCAAGTGGACAGAGTCTGCGGTGGCCCAAGGGAGGCCTGGTCTGAAAAGAGACGTTTNAAAAGGGACGTTTACTGCACGTCGCCTCACGGGTGCAACACTGACACACGTTTGAATCATGTGTGCATGAGAAACGTCTTTTTGAGATGGGTCAGAGACATTACCTGTGGCTTGACTCGATGTTGAAGAAGACAGAAATGTCCTGGCTGGAACCAATGTGTCCAGGCCAGGCTCATGACAGTTAACTGTGTTAACAAGTGCAGATGTTTGTCTGACATGACTGTGCAGTGCATCGCTGTGTGCCTGCTGGCAGTCACGTCCGCATGTCCCCGTCTGCGTGTGGGGAGGCGGGGCTGGAGTGGTTACCGGGGGAACATCGAAACCACTCGTAGCTCGGCTTTGTGTGAAAGAATTTGTTTTGTTTGTACTGCACGAACATGGAGATGCGTGCAGCCGTGCACACGGACCTAGGAAGAGGCAACCAGCATGTCTGAATAACAAACACAGTTTTCAAAGACAGAATCTTTATTGTCAGAAAACAAAAAAACTGCTGAACTTATCCCCTCCACTCCATCACTTTTTAAAACATGTCTCTTTTAGCACTGTGGTGCTGGCTGGCCCATGGGGTCTGCTGGCGACCCCTGCCTCTGGAGCTCCCGACCCGCTGGTAATAGTGAGCCGGTTGTCCTCTGGACGGAGCTGGGGGCACAGCGAAGGTCTGTGACGGGAATGAAAGTCTCTGCACGCTGCGGTTTTTTCTCACCTGCTGGAGCGCGTCCGTGGATGAGCGCAGCTGCTTGAACATGGTCTGGTAGTGCTCACTGAACAGACCCTGTGCTGAGATCGGCCCCTGACGTTAAAACTTCCTCCGTTACGGAGGGAGACAGTTTGAGCAGACTTTTTTGGAGCAGCGTGGCCCACGCTGTGATCCGAGCAGAGCAGGTCGCAGTGCCCCGCACAGGTTGGTGATCGCGTCGAGAACTGCTCCAGCCTTCTCGTACGTTCGCTCCCACCCGACTCCGAGTGCCAGGAGCGCAATGTTATTCACCGCACACCAACCTGAGAAGTACACCTGTGGATGCGGTCCTGCATCTTTGTGGCGAACTTATCCGCAGGTGCGGGCGGTGTGGCGAGCTTCCCCACATGTTTTGTGGCTGTCAGTCCAAAAACCCGCGGACGAGCTCTGCTCCACTCTTTGCCTGCAGCAGGGAGGGATGTCCTGGACGCACGGCCAGAGCATCTGCGCCTGGTTCACCAGCATCGCAGTGAAAAGTCCAGCCAGGAGCGGCGTCGAAGACGCCTGTGTGGTGCCTTCAGGGACCGTAATGGTGCACGTACCCGCTGCCCACCTGATGATGTTGGCAGCGCGTTGGCCAGGTTGATGTGAGGACCCTGCTCGACCGTGTCGGGCTCCGGCTGTCCCTCACCTGCAGGAGACGGTGCCCTGCTGCTGCATGACTCCTCCGTGTCAAAGCTTGCGGGTCACTGGGTCCAGATCTGCTGGTGGGCAGGCTGGTACCTGCACGTTGGTCGTGGGGGCCATGCCCACCACGGCTTCTCCCTCGGTGGGGGGTAGGATCGGTTCCACGCACTTCAGAGAAGTGGGGCAACACGACGGCTAGCACCTTCCAGCTGGGGAATGAAGGGTGAGACCGGACCTGAACCCCCAGCGGGGGACAGGTCGGCCTCGCTAGCTACCCCCGTGGACGCGTAATCCCCCTTCGCCAGGAACCACAGGGAGGGGGAAGCGACCACCATCGGCTGAGCCTCCGCTGCCATTCGGCCAACGAGGTTGAACCGGCGCTCCTTGTAGTCCTCAGACAGGAGCTGGCAGGCGAGACACTCCGGGTGCTGAACCATTGCCTGCTGTGCATGTTCCAGTCCAAAGGACATCTCGCAGGCAAGATGCTTGACGGCCTGCAGCATGAAGCCGGGTTTGTATCTTTTGCATTTCTTGAGGATCTTCTGGAATCCATCGTAGAAAGAAATCTTCTGAATCATATGGCGTGAAAATTTTTAGGGAGCCGATTCTCGTTCAGCAACAGAATAAATTGCAGACCGAGGTGGGGCCCACGGCAGGTGGGCGTGGACTAGAAGGCTTCAGTGATTGGCGCGAAGCGCAGGGTAAACCCACTAGGGCGTGGCTTAAAGGGCGACAGCCTGCATGAAATATAACTATTAGCTATGTTGTTAGCTGTGTTTTTTAGCAAGATAACTCATGAACCACACCGCAGATTTTCTTGAAACTTACAGAGCGTAATTATTTGGTGGTCATTTACAAACTGTTAGCTGCAGAAGATATTTAGAACTAAAAAAAAAATTCGCTCTTTTAGCTTTGTTGTTAACAGTTAGCTACCGACCGTGAACATATACCTACTGTTTAGATAAACAGCTCTTAAACCACTCGACGGATATTTTTTAGGATTACAGAGTGTAATTATATGGGTTTAATTTACAAACAAGACATTTGAGATAAAATTTGATTTACAGTATTTATAATTTATTTTCGTAGCGCATGAGACTGTTTGGAAGAAGTCAAACCGAAAATATTTAAATCTAGCCAGATATGACCTTTTCGTGAATTGATTAAGGAACGGTTAAGCTCAGGAACCCTTTTGCTATAATATCAGCTAAGAAATATATTGTTTTTACCGTGTTAATCTTTTAAAGTCCTTCCTGATGCCTCACTTCTGTGGCCGCCATTTTCAGCAGGGCAAATGAGGCGCTGACGCGTTGCATAGCGGTGACGCATAATAGATGCGACTTATAGGGCGAAGCGGCTTATTTATGGATTTTTACAAATTATTCCCAATAATTGGACGAAGCGGCTTATACACAGAAGCCACTTTTATGCGGAAAAGTACGGTAGGTTCTTAAGAAATGCTACAGATTTGTTAATAGTAAAAGGCATATTTTGAATGAATGTAAAAACGTGTTCATTCCTACAAAACAGTTAATAAAATATTCATAAAATACACTGAATTTCAATTGTTACAGATTGAGTTTAACATAAAATAAATAGTGTTTTATGTTTAAATATCAGTTAATAAGTCATCCATTAGGCCCTCTTGTTTAGGACTGGAGCCAATCTCAGTTGCTTTTGGGTGAAGACAGGGGACACCCAGGACAGGTCTCCAGTCCATCACAGAGACACCCAGGACAGATCTCGAGTCCATCACAGAGACACCCAGGACAGATCTCCAGTCTATCACAGAAGCTGTTTTCGCATTGCACGGCGCCCTCCCCTGTCCGGCTCGTCCCTGGTTGGCCCAGAGCCCGGCCTGGCCCGCCCCCACGCATTATGCGGAGAGCAAGCCTTGAAGTGGGTGGAGAGTTCTCTTGAAGTGGGTGGGGTGTTCTTGTGTACGCGCTTGGTGTGTGTGTGGAAAGACAAGGGACGCCGCTAAAATATATTTGTTAGCTGAATATATATATTAGTGTTTCTGAGTTTAATGTTTGCAAAGGTGGACGCCAGACTGCTAGGGAGCGCTTAAGCGCTAATCCGCTTATAGCGGACCTAAACAATTTGTCAGCGTTACAGCGGATTGACTAACTTTTATAATTCATACGTGGATTTGCGCTATTTTTATTTAAAATGCAGTACCGCTAATAACTAATTATCTATCAGTAAAAACGAAAAAACATTTACGAGCTCTTAAATCAACCGGACGACTGCTAACAGACCATATCCTGTCAGCGCCAGATGTGGTCCATGACAAAAAAGTGTCCCCCTCAGTCTCTTGGCTAGAGAGAGTGCTCTCTCCATAGACACTATAGTAGTTAGCAGCCAGTGTGTTACTCTGCAGCCTTATTGCTTGTTTTTGAAGAGTCAGACGAAGAGTTTTTAACATGGAGGGTGAACTTATGGATGTTTCTCAGCGGCCTACGCGACGCGTCAGCGCCTCATTTGCCCTCTTCAAAATGGCGGCGCCCACAGAAGCAAAGGACTTTCCAAGAAAACACGGTAAAAACAATTATTTCTTTGCTGAGAAAAAATATATTTCTTAGCTAACTTTATAGCACAAGGTTTTTCTGAGCTTGACAGTTTCACGAAATGGTCAAATCTGCTGGATTAAAAAAAGTAGTTCGCCATTAGCACTGTTCAAAATGGCGTCCGCGACAGCCACAGAAGCTAAGGACTTTCCAAGAAAACACGGTAAAAACAATTATTTCTTTGCTGAGAAAAAATATATTTCTTAGCTGACTTTATAGCACAAGGTTTTTCTGAGCTTGACAGTTTCACGAAATGGTCAAATCTGCTGGATTTAAAAAAGTAGTTCGCCATTAGCACTGTTCAAAATGGCGTCCGCGACAGCCACAGAAGCTAAGGACTTTCCAAGAAAACACGGTAAAAACAATTATTTCTTTGCTGAGAAAAAATATATTTCTTAGCTGACATTATAGCACAAGGTTTTTCTGAGCTTGACAGTTTCACGAAATGGTAAAATCTGCTGGATTAAAAAAAGTAATTCGCCATAAGCACATTAGCTTATTAGCATTAGCATCCGCTAGCGTTGCTAATACATAAGCACTTTTGAAATTGCGGACCTAAATAAATTAATCAGTGCTTTAGAAATAGCGGAACTAATTTTTGGATTAGCGCTGCCCAGCACTGAATGTTTGTTAATAACAGATTACAAATCAGCTTATTTTACACGTGCGTAGCAAGGATTTTCTGAGGGGCGATCTGTTAAAAAACAGAGTGGACCTACAAAATGCAAGTTGCCCAGTAGGTCACTGCTTTAAGCATTGGGTTGGCGCGCAGATACTTTTCTCAAAAGCTGGTTCCAATCTCACTCGGTACGGTTAAAACTTATTTTACGTTTGTCTTTTATTGGATAAAAAAAGGAGTTTCACAAACTCCTTTTTTTAAATCTCAGTCCTCATATTTTTATTCAATAAAAGACAAACGTAAAATAAGTTTTAACCGTACCGAGTGAGATTCGAACCAGCTTTTGAGAAAAGGATCTGCGGGCCAACCCAATGCTTAATGCAGTGACCTACTGGGCAACTAGCATCTTGTGGGTCCACTCTGTCTCTTAACAGATCGCCCCTCAGATAATCCTTGCTACGCACGTGTAAAATAAGCTGATTTGTAATCAGTTATTAACAAACATTAAACTCAGAAACACTAATATATATATTCAGCTAACAATTTTTTTTTAGTCGTTTCTGTAGTTAAATTTTAATGAGATTCAGCTCGCGCTGAGGTTGTTGTTAGAACGAGCTGATGACTCAACATGCAGCAGTAAACCTGCTGCAAACAACGAATCAAATGTGAGCAGTACATGACGTCAAACTGGGCCCGGGAGCCCGGCCTGATCAGAACCACGGTGGAGATGGTTCCAAAACGAGGGCGGACCCTGGGCGGAAAAGGCAAATGCGAACATGACGAACCCGGGTTAGAAGGCGGGCCGGGCCGGGCCGTTGAGGGCTGTGCAGTGCGAAAACGGCTAGAGACAGACAAAGAGACAAACAACTATCCACACTCCCAGTCAAAGCTAAGAACAATTTACATTTGCACAGAACCAAAAAATTATTCAAACTGAGTACTCAAGTTCTTGATTGAGAGTTCTAATCACTAATTATCAATAATACTTGATCATATTTACCAAGCTAAATCCTTAATCATTGTGTGGAGTCTTTAATAATACAGATCAGATCAGATGTGATCAGGCAGTCATATATTCACATGTATGTAAATGTATTATTATTAATACTATAATTAAAGTTGAACCATGCAAATTTGTTTGGAACGAACAAGTGGACCTTTGTGCCTCTTGGTTCCACTGAAGTAGCTCTCAGTCTCAAAAAGTTTGGTGACCCCTGCATTAAAGTATTTCTTCTCCTTGAAAACTGTTTTCTTTTTAAGCTTTAAGATTTTGGGAAGGTGTTGTACCAGATTATCAGTGACACTGACCACAGCAATCTATGAATACAAGCCAAACTGAAATTTAAACAATATTTAGAGGGGACCTATTTTGCAAAATTCTCATTTTGCCACTTGTCATTATTTGTCATCTATTGTACTGCAGATTGAACACATTAAATTTTTTATGAGTAATGAGTGTCACTATTGTACTGATTAATATTACTATTAAGACTACTAAATACATGCCATTTAAATCAATATTATTGCTGATTATTCTGCATAGTATATGCATGCAGTTTGGATAAACTTCCCTCTGTACATTTTGCATTACATTTCACTGTAACTTTGCCGACCCCCCCAAAATTGCTCTTAAAAAATTCCCTGTTTATGGTCCCCCCCAATAATGAGATGAAATTTATGCCCTTGTCTACACCATCATTAAAACCGGTCGCAGGTCCATTTTGGGCATTCAGATTTGTTTACGTTCATACCAGAAGTAGAACTTCTTCTTCTGTGTTTCTTAAGGAGAGTTTACCACTCTGCACATGTCAGTACATGTACTTCTATTCTGAATAAAAGCCTGCTGCATACCAACTTACCATACCAACTTTATTTCTAAAGCACTTTATAAAACCGTAGGACCAAAGTGCTGTACACAAACATAAAATACAGTAAAAAATAAAATACAGTACAAAATTAAAAAGGTCAGATAAAAGACTAGCATTTAAAACAGTAAAAATTACACACACAAAAAACAAAATCAAACATCTCGGATCGCGTCAAAAGCCAAAGAGAAGAGATGAGTTTTAAGAAGAGACTTAAAAACTACAATGGACGAGGCTTGTCTTATGTCACTCGGAAGGTCATTCCAGAGTTTAGGGGCAATCACTGAAAAAGCACGGTCACCTCTGAGCTTAAGTCTAGTTTTTGGAATCCTCAGAAGCTGCTGGTCAGCAGATCTGAGAGAACGGGGGGGAGTGTAAGTTTGTAGTAGCTCAGTCAAATACGAAGGAGATCGGCCGTTCAGAGCCTTAAAAGCGAACAAAAGTATCTTAAAATGAATCCTATAATACACTGGTAGCCAATGTAAAGAGGCCAAAACAGGAGAAATACTATCAAATTTCCGTGTTCCTGTTAGAAGTCGGGCGGCAGCATTTTGAACTCTTTGCAGCTGTGAAATGCAAGAATCACTTAAGCCAGCATAAAGATCATTACAATAATCCAGCCGAGTGGTTACAAAAGCATGGATTGCTGTTTCAAAATGTTGCCTTGGGAGAATAGACCTTTTACCAGTTGACGTCATCGCGCATGCGCACTCGCTTTTTTCGAGACTCAACCGGAAGCACGGGCACGCAACTGGAGTGTTGTCAGTACTGGCAACGGTCGCGTTGGAGAAATAAGACTTTTATTGTGTTTATAATTGTTTCAGGCAACTTCAACGAGTAAAAGAAGAAGGTGTGACTTGTTCGTTTTACAACGTCCCTCTGGGAAAGTCGAGTAGAGCGACTAAAAGAAGGAAGATGAGGAGGAAAACTGTACCACCGCCGGCTTGTACCGGCAGGATTTCCCCCCGGCACGATGCATCAACGTGTGTGCGTTTTTTATCTGGCATGGACATTAATGATCCAAGCTCCGTGGATTACGTTCCTACATTACATCTTGGATATGGGAAACAGACAGGGCGGAGAACGATCTCCCGCAGCTACTGGACAGCTGCTAAGCTAGCAGCAGCTAGCTAGTTCGACGAGACCGTTGTTCTTCGGTCTCCGCTGCGTGTGTTGGGGTTTCGGCCTGTTTTGACCTGCGACATGCAAAGAGATTCTTCCTTCAACCCCACTGAAGAGCAGGTGAGTGGAATGTCAAAACGTTTGATAAGCCAACCGTTAACCGAATCTTCTAAAATCATTAAGCTACCAGTAAATGCATGATTTTTTGAGCCGGGACTTAGTGGCTCTGCCTGGGTGAAGGTTCAGGCAGCCCCGCCGCGCGCACGGTTCATCTGTAGCCAGGACTTAGTGGCTCCTGGCTGGGTCCAGCCGGTTCTGGACCTCCAGGGCGCACGTGGATCAGGTGTAGCCGGGACTTAGTGGCTCCTGCCTGGGTGAAGGTTCAGGCAGCCCGCCGCGCGCGCACGGTTCATCTGTAGCCAAAAAAAGCAACCCTGTAGACAATGTGTATGGCCGTGCGGTTTTCCTCCTCTCGTGTCCGCGGCACAATGTTCAGGCGTTTTGACCAGCGGTTGTTCACTATTTTAAGAAAACAAGCTTCTAAATTACAACTCGCTATCATTACGAAGCTCCTCGACCCCTTGCTTAGCCCCTACATCCGGTTAGGGCTTTTTGCCGTCCAATCAGAACGCTCGTTTCAGGCGAGCTTTGCGTGATGACGTCAACTGGTAAAAGGTCTATTGGTTTCACTTTTGCTAACTGCCTTAAGTGAAAAAAGCTAGATCTCACAACTGTTCTGATGTGAGAATCCAGCCTTAGATCTGCATCTATCTTTACTCCCAGATTCGTAACAACTGGCTTTATGTAACGAGTCAGTAGGCAGTCAACAGGCAAAGACTTTCCATAGGAACTCCCAAAAATCACTACCTCTGTCTTGTCTTCATTTAGTTTCAGGAAATTTAGAGACATCCAAGTCTTCAAATCTTCTAAACATAGGAGCAAAGACTGGAGAGAAGTGTGGTCTGCTTTCTTTACCGGTACGTAAATCTGTGTATCATCTGCGTAGCAATGGAAAGCAATCCCGTGTTTTCGAAGGACGGAGCCAAGCGGCAGAAGATACAACAGGAAAAGAACAGGGCCCAAAATTGAGCCCTGTGGAACACCATATGAAAGAGGAGCAGAGGAGGACCTATGGCCATCAAGAGAGACACAAAAAGTACGATTTGTCAGGTAGGATTTAAACCAGTTGAGGGCTGTATGGCCAATGCCCACACACTGTTCTAAGCGTTTAAATAAAATATTGTGATCAACAGTGTCGAAAGCAGCCGAAAGATCCAGCAAAACCAAAATAACATAGTCACCAGCATCTGTTGAAAGGAATATATCATTAAAAACCTTTAAAAGTGCTGACTCTGTACTATGAAAAGATTTAAAACCAGATTGAAAGACCTCTAAAATGTTATGCTCAACAAGATAAGTCATTAGTTGATCATAGACTACCTTCTCAAGAATCTTAGAAACAAAAGGTAGTTTAGAGATAGGTCTATAATTTCCCAGGATATCGGGATCCAAATTTGGTTTCTTAATCAAAGGCTGGACAACTGCATGTTTTAGGTTTCCAGGGACAACACCTGAAGACAAACTACTATTTACAAGGGCAAGAACCGAAAGGCCTATAGTAGAAAAAACCTCATTAAACAGACGAGGTGGGATAGCATCATCCAGGGAACCGGTAGGTTTTAGATGACTAACCACCTCCTGTAAGGATGCTAAACTGACATAATCAAAACACTGAAAAACACCAGTGCAAGACACATAGTCGGAGGGGTCATTTACAGAGGGCATGATCTGAGCCCTAATCAAAGTGACCTTATCAACAAAAAACTGTAGAAACCTTTCACATAGTGCAGGGCAAGACTCCACAAGAGCACGGCGTGAAGGATTCAGAACAGAATCAATGATTTTAAAGGGGACCACACATTCAAAATTCACTTTTTAATGTTTTTTTTACTGAACTTTGGGTATGTACTTCATAAAAAAACAGTCCTAGTGCTAAAAAAATGCACCCAGTGGTTTATTTACTCTAAGTAGATTTATTTATCTTAGATAGAAACACTCCGATTGCACTTCCTGCGGTTTGTGACGTCACAAACCGTAACCACAACCCACACCAAACCTGAGTCCAGCCCCTCACCTAGCAACCCCTGGTGCGGCTCAACCCACTTCAGTATAAAAAACGTCACGGTTGCCGAGCAGTTTAGGAACTGACCTGGCGGTCATTTATTTATTTATTCATTTATTTAGCCCCCGGGGGGGCTATGGGCTCAGCCCTGCTCCAGCCAGCAGCACATCTTGAGTAAAACCAGAATGTTTTATTACCTTGTTTGAATGAACTCTGTCTCGTTGAAACTGTGCACACACACTCTCGCGGTTTGGACTTGTTTCTTATATGATGGAGGACTGCTCTTGCACAACTGTCAGTTTGGTCGAGCGGTTACGACACTTGAGCGGCACGCAGGAGACTAGAGTTCGCGTCCTGTCAACGGCATCGTTTTTTTTCCCCCTTTTTATTTAAAGCCTTTTGTTTCGGAGAAATCGGGGTGAAACTAGATATATACATCGACATAATAATACTTTATAATTGTTATTTTTACGTTTTAGTTCAATTTTTAGTGTAATATCGCTCCCAACGCGCAGCCGGCAGAAAACTGTGCACACACACACACTTACTCGCGGGACGACAGTCTGTACCATCAAGCACCACTGATCGATATATTTTCAGATTAGCAACTTATTTATTTTAAGAATACCTTTCACTTCATCAAAATCTAATCAAAACTTCAGCGTTCTAAATGTAGGTGGTTGTGATTGTTTCTTATACGATGAAAGACTGCTTTTTGCATAACTGCCCGGTTGGTCTAGAGGTAGTGAATTGGACTCGTTATCCGAAGGACACGGGTTCGCTTCCCGGTCGCGGCATCTTTTTTTTTTTTTTTTTCCGGAGAGATCGGGCTGCAGTTAGCTGCTGGCTTTTGAGGACAGTGTGGGTCCGGTCCGGTCAGAGGTTAGGTTGCCTCATATGGACAAATTAACTGGAAACACTCTTTGCGTTTGTCTGGATTGGATGTGCAGCCGTGGACCAAAGCGCTGCATGCAACTAGCAGGAGCTACGCGGGCTGTTTGTTACCGAAGGAGGAGGAAGAGCTCGGATTCGGGAGGGCATGATAAAAAGGAGCAGCTAATGGCGGCGCACACAAACAGCTTTCGGTAAGTTATTTTTTAAGCTAGCACTAACAGTAAGTCAAACGAGTAATAAAAAAAGGCTAATTTTAAAACAACAACAGATTTGAGATACTGGCAGTTACAGAGGGCGGAGACAGAGTTTTGACGGGCGTGCACTTCCGAGCTCATTATCATAAACAGCCTGTTTTGAACGGAAGTGAAATTTGGCAGAATTAGAAAGGGGATATTTTATTATCTAATCATTATTTTGTGTATAAAATTGACTGAAAATGGTCTGGATAGCACACAGATACATCACCAAAAATTATATATCCTACATTTGGTCCCCTTTAAAGAAAACAACAGGATTCTGATTCCTGGACACAATCTGATTGATTAGATATTGTCTCTTGGCATCTTTCACAGTTTTCTGATAACAGCGCCAACTATCCTTCAGTATTTGAAGCGATACCTGCAGATTATCCTTCTTCCATTTACGTTCAGCCTTACGACAGTTTTTCCTGGCAGCTCGAGTATCCACATTCAACCACGGTTCATATTTAGGTTTTACAGTTCGTAATTTCAATGGTGCCACCAAATCCAGAGTTGTTTTGCAGGTGGAGTAAAACCAGTTGCTGATATCATCAGCATTGTCCATCATGGTTTCAGGGATTTTCGAATTCATATTAAAAACAGAAGAAAACCCAACAGCAGTAGAAGGTTTAAGAACACGACAAAGCTTCGCTGCAGTGCTTGATTTAACCTTAGTAATAGGCTGCTTTATATTAAATAAAACTGGCATATGATCTGAAAATAAAGGGTCACCAACCACCAAATCAAAAACCGGCAAACCATACGTCAAAACCAGATCCAGAGTGTGACCATGCTCGTGTGTAGCACAGGTCACAAATTGCACAAAATTAAAAGAATCAATAACATTTAAAAATGACTGAGCCATGGGTGAGGAAGGACAGCAAACATGAATATTAAAATCACCAGTAATTAGAATCCTATCATAATGCAGCATGATGTCGGCCAGAAAATCAGAAAATTCATTTATGAAATTTTTGTTATACTTTGGTTGCCGGTAGACCACCGCACATAACACAGTATGAGAACCACCAAGTTCAAAAAGACCAAGCTCAAAACTACAAAAACGGGCCGGAGTCAACTTTTTACAAGAGAAACAGTTTTTAAAGATCGTCACTATTCCTCCTCCTCGTCCCATCATTCTTGGAAAATTAAAATAGCAACAGTTTTGTGGTAGGAGTTCATTAAAAACGCTGGACTCATGCATGTAAACACTTGTCGTGAACAGATTGTGCTCATGTAAATGATACATTTGAATTAGGGATGCGGGATATTATCGGCATGGTAACGGCTGATATTACTGTTAAATTTCAATATCGGACATCAGCCATTCCATCAAAATAATTCACTGATATAAAAGGCGCTGTTTTAGTATGACAACCCAGTGACAAGGATGCCTGCAGCGACAGCACAACATGATGATGCCACGTGTACCTACCTGATCTCACGGCAGTGAGGAAAATTCAAAATGTCAGTTGTGTGGAAGTTTTATTTTTCGTTGGTGAGGATGTCGGATTCCAAAGATTTATGGACTACATTGAGCCTCGCTAAATCGTCCCCAGTCAGATAAATTTTTCAGACGTAACGTTACCCGAGTTACAACCGTCATTTCTGACGTCATTGTGAAGCTGACAGCTGATAGCTTGACTTGTTGGTTGAGTTTTACCACAGACATTTAGATGTCATGTTAGCCCCGTTAACATGATTAGTCTTACGGCACAATGGATAGACAAAAACTTTGAACTTAAAAAGTCTGTCCTTCATGCACAGGAGTGCAGAGGATCCCACACTGCAGCTAGGAACCTGGAACAAGCCTCCACAAGTGAGACAGCATCGCAGGTTTTTTAATGCTAATAAATAACATTTAACACTTTTCATTTAATGTGGCTGTGTCTCAATTCAGGGGCTGCATCCTCATGAGTGCGCATTTGTCGGCCGCATACGTCATTGCCCCGCGCGGAGGACTGTCCCAATTCGAAGACTCCTCCTCATGCGGCCGAGGAATGCGGCCTACTTCCTGCCGAAATCGAAGGATGCATTCGTGGAACCTTCAAGACGGAGGCTATCCCAGAATTCATAGCGCCAGCAGAGATTTCGCGGGGGGGGGACTTTCTGCGTGCAGGGTCGGGGCTGATGCGTGTTGTTGAGTCATCAGCTCGTTCTGACAACAACCTCAGCGCGAATATTCATTCAACCTTTATTTAGTCATTTCAAACAACCTCAGCGCAAATATATCTCATTAAAATTTAACTACAGAAACGACTAAAAAAAACGTGTTAGCTGAATATATATTAGTGTTTCTGAGTTTACTGTTTTTGAAGAACTGATTACAAATCAGATTATTTTCCAAGGGGCGATCTGTTAAAACTCAGAGTGGACCTATGAGAGACAAGTTGTTCAGTAGCTCAACCGGTTAAGCATCCCACAATTGGCGCAGAGATACTTTTCTCGAAGCTGGTTCGAATCTCACTCGGTACGGTTAAAACTTATTTTACGTTTGTCTTTTATTGGATAAAAAAAAGAAGGAGTTTCACAAACTCCTTCTTTTTAATCTCAGTCCTCATTTTTTTATCCAATAAAAGACAAACGTAAAATAAGTTTTAACCGTACCGAGTGAGATTCGAACCAGCTTCGAGAAAAGTATCTCTGCGCCAATCGTGGGATGCTTAACAAGTTGAGCTACTAGACAACTTGCTTTTCATAGGTCCACTCTGGGTTTTAACAGATCGCCCCTCGTTCTTAACAAACAGTAAACTCAGAAACACTATACAGTATATACATGTATTCCATCCATCCATCCATCCATTTTCTTCCGCTTATCCGGGGTCGGGTCGCGGGGAATACCCCCTCCAAGGACTCCAAAAAGGGTGGGTAATCTGCGCTGCCGTTCGGCGCATAGGCACAAACAACAGTCAGAGCCCGTCCCCCCACACGTAGGCGAAGGGAGGCTACCCTCTCGTTCACCGGGGTGAACCCCAACGTACAGGCACCAAGATGGGGGGCAACAAGTATGCCCACTCCTGCTCGACGCCTCTCACCAGAATATACATGTATATACAGAATATACATGTATTCAGTTTAGTAATATATTTTAGCGGCGTCCCTTCTCTTTCCACACACACACACCAAGTGCGCACACAAGAACTTCCCACCCATTTCAAGAGAACGCCCCACCCACTTCAATGCCGGCTCTCCGGAAGGCTAGACCGTCCCATTTCAGCAGTTTTGCTCAGCCCACCCGGCCTTGTGAGTGCGTGGCCTTCTCGGCCCAGCTAGGCTGGGTCCTCATGAGGATGCAGCCCCTGAATTGAGACACAGCCTGTAAGTTAAAGTGCTATGCATATCATATGACTGTTACTGAATATATGTCACCAGCTCTTACAGCTGTTACACAATTTTTATAGCAAATAAACCTAAATAAGAGGGCTATGTTCTGACAAAGGAAAATGTATAAAATATCAGTGTCTGTATTAGTTATCAGCCAAATAAATTTTAATATATCAGCATATCGGATATCGGCCAAAAATCCAGTATCGTGCATCTCTAATTTGAATTATTTAATATGAAAACATTTCAATCCGGTCAAAGAATTTTGCGCATGTAGACAGCTAGTGAGCCTTAAAATCAGGTGTGCCTATGTATTCATTTTGGTTGTACGTACTGACCTCAAACCGATTTTATGTGGTTATTGTGAATGAGCTGAATAAAGTTTGACTTATCTGACTGTTTGGTCTCACTCTATGCGCCTTATAATCCGGTGCACCTTATGTATGAAAACAGACCCGTTCATTGATATTGTGCCTTATAATCCGGTGCGCCTTATAGTCCAAAAAAATACAGTAATGAAACTGTTGTTCTTCCTTTGTTGCCCCCTGTTGCAAATCAAAGAGGAGAATTGGAAATACTGTCCATCTGTCCACATTGTGAGCTGGACAACCTGAAAAATAAGAAACGTGCCAACTTTTATTTTGGTGTGGCAACATCTAGGCCAGGGGTCTGCAACCTGTAGCTCTGGGGCCACATGCGGCTCTTTTGTCCTTGGTCTGCAGCTCCTTGAAGCTTTGACCAAACAAAATGCAAAATGTAAATTCACTGTTTTTTATAACCACAACAAAGAGAAATGGCAAGTTTAGCAGTTTTTCTGCTAATGTTTAAATGAAATTAGAGAAAAACGTTGATTAGCTTTAGCTATGCTATTTATTCAACTTCCCGCCTTATAGTGGCTATTTCTCTGAAATCCACCAGAAATTATTTGGAATACCTTCAGGACAAGCTGCCTAGAAGAAATATTGTGATTAATTAATGAATAGACAGACAGACAGACAGACAGACAGACAGACAGACAGACAGACAGACAGACAGACAGATAATTTTAATGTCACATTTACATATCTAACAAAATGACCTAATATTTTGACACACTTAAAATGTACGCTTTATTACTTTATAGTGGGATGCATAATTATTTTTATTTCTCTAAAATTAAAAGGATAACACATAAACCTGCAGAGTTCAGTGTAAAAGTTTTTTGGGTAAAATAGTTATGAAATACTGTATATATTTACCCCTTGTTTACATGAATGTTGTACAAAGTATTTTCTTTAGCCCCAAAATGCAAAAAATATTAATAAAATCTAAAATTCATTAAATCATTTTTGTTTAATAAAGTCACTCTCACTGGCTGGGAAAAAAAAAAAAACATACAAATTTGAAGCGGCCCATGAGCCACCAGTTGATAATCACCGTTGTAGCAGGTTTTGCAGCTCTAGACTCATGTTGTTTAGTAAATGAAGGGTAGAAAAGTCCGTTTTGAGCTAAAAGGTTGGAGACCTCTGATCTAGCGTAAGAAAGGTCCCTATTGAGAATGGGGTTTCCATGTCCAAATCCAAGATGGCCACTGCCATATCTGTAAACTGGCCACCCACATCATTTAAGGAAACTATGCTTTCTGGGGTTTATATTGCTTAAAAATAGTTTCCTCAAATCACTGGGATGGCTGAAAATTAATCTATTTTAGCCAAGGCCACCATTGACCACCCACTGGCTCCACCACTGCGCCTGGTGGTGGATCACATTGCTCCCTCCGCTGGCCAGGATCTGTCACTCTGAGCTGCCCCCCGCCCAAATAAATAAATAAATAATGAAATAATGAAATAATGAAATAAATAAATAAACATATAAATAAAATAGAATAAAATAAAAAATAAAATAAATAAATAAATCTACCTCTATTTTTATACACAGCATTATTATTATTAAAGAGTGTTGGGATTTTTTGTTGTTGTCTCCAAACCCTATGTGTCATTTTTCACCACTTTTATTGTCTGTCCTAACAGATCTCACTTGTAAATGAGTCTTTGAGGCTCAATGTGACTTATCTGTTTAAATAAATGAATGAATGAAAAATTCCCATCCACTTGAATATCTGGCACCAAAAACATAAAGGTTTTGTTGCATTCACTGTTCAATTCCTGGTCAGAAAAACATTCATTTTGAAAACTACAATTATTCACTATTCAAATATCTTAGTGACTTAGAACCCATCGTTGTTTTTGTATAAAAGCGAAAAATACTCTACAACCCCAGTACCATAAAAGTTGGGACATTGTGTAAAATGTAAATAAAAACACAATAAAATGATTATAATCAAAAAGGGCAGCACGGTGGTGCAGTTGGAGCTGCTGCCTCTCAGCGATCGGGTTACCCCAGTTCAAATCCTGGTCGGGGGAACTTTCTGGGTGGTGTAGGATATTTAGGGGGTCAGTATTAAACTGACACCCTTTACCTTAATTATTTACTTATTCAGATTGAATAGTAATTTACGGATTCTTTTCTTTTTCAGTTTACCCAATATTTCTGTGATCAGTTATGATATCAAAAAAGGCGTTCAATACAGGATCAACTGGACTTTATTTGTTGCAGAAAACGTTTCGACTTCTGTCCAGAAGTCTTTTTCAATTCTGAATGGAAGCTGTGAGAACGAGAAGTTTTATACAGGCTTACAAGTCACGCACCAACATATGAAATTGCTCAGACCGTTACATCGGAGAAACGAAACAACCTATCCACAAAAGAATGTCTCAACATAGGAGAGCAACCTCCTCTGGACAAAATTCAGCCGTTCACCTCCACCTCACGGACAAGGGACACTCCT
Source organism: Garcialebias charrua (assembly GCA_038048925.1). NCBI lineage: Eukaryota > Metazoa > Chordata > Actinopteri > Cyprinodontiformes > Rivulidae > Garcialebias > Garcialebias charrua. The sequence continues at coordinate 14,538 of JBBPBX010024287.1, read as the reverse complement.
TTGAGGACCAGAATGTTCAAATTTTGGACCGAGAACACAGATGGTTTGAAAGGGGTGTAAAGGAAGCTGTGTATGTTAAGAGAGAAAAACCTTCTCTTAACAGAGGAGGAGGTCTGAGATTTCAACTGTCTAAGACTTATAACTCAGTTTTGGATTTGATTCCGAAACGTTTTACACCAGATGGGAGCAGGGATGCTTTGTCTGTAAATTAGACTAACAAAGTTCTCTGAGCAGCCTCTTTTGTTGTTTGGGAGGTGTTGTTTGTCAATTTACATACAGTTTTGTGTCTTCTAACAGAGACCTCAAGGGAACCTCCTACTGTTAGGTGTGATCTTTCAATTTACATGTATGTGTTACAAACCCCCTTTTGTTTAAGCTGGGATGTGTCGTTTTGTCAATTTAAATAGAATGGGCATTTTAGTTAATTTGTGGTGTTATCTCAGTTTCCAATTTCATATGTTGGTGCGTGACTTGTAAGCCTGTATAAAACTTCTCGTTCTCACAGCTTCCATTCAGAATTGAAAAAGACTTCTGGACAGAAGTCGAAACGTTTTCTGCAACAAATAAAGTCCAGTTGATCCTGTATTGAACGCCTTTTTTGATTTCATCATGTCCTGGACGACTGAGAATCTTCACCAGCAGATCAGTTATGATGGACAAATAAATCATGAAGTGACCATGAGACGTTGATTTTAGTTGGTATGCCAGGAGACACTACCCTTTATTTAAAATAAATCAACTAAAATTAACACATTACACTTGATTGACGTATTTCACTTTCTTGCAATTTAACACGCATCAGCACACTTAAATGTAACACAACAGACTTCAGTAATGAGTTGACATATTACTTTTTTATCTGTGGCTCTTAGCTTAATATAGTTTCCAGCTTAGATTGAGAGGGAAAAGGAAATAGGATAAGATATGGAGAGATGATTTAAGAGTCTAATTAATTGTCTTGGTACCAGAAATTACACTTCCCCTCACACTTCTGCTGAATCCCAGGTACGTTTGTAAACGCTGACTCATTAACTTTAAGAAGACTAGTCTGGTAAAGAGATAGCACCAGCCTTTCAGGCGTACAGAATCTTTGCAGGTCCCGCACGTCCAAACCGGCTCTCGCTTACTTTTCTAACGTCTCCTGGGGTCCGCGTCGATCATCAGAAAATGCGTCAGCTCCTGGTTGACTTCAAGACAAGACGTTTCTCAAAGAAAGTTCATTAAGAACTTGGAGCTTTTTAGCTCTATTGAATTTATGGAGGCGTCCATAAATTCTTGGCAGATGAACTAGTCTTTGACTTAGTGACTCAGTTTATCTAGCCATGAGAGACAGAGAGCTGTCAGATCTCTGTTCATTACAACAACTGAGGGTTCACAGAAGCCAATGTTTTTTCTAAAAGTGTTGAGACCAGAAACACAGTTTCCTCATTGGTCCGTGGACCAAGAGGAGTGTGAAAATGTGAAGCGAAGACTTTGAGGTCAACAGAAAGTCTGTTTAGATAAACAGAGAGGATTGTTTTAGGGAAAGTGTCTGAATGCGGAGACTTGCAGACGCTTGTTAGAGTTTTAGCTGAAACTCAACAAAAACCACTTCTGAGCAAGTCAGTTTGACATATTATCTGAACTCTGACATCGTTAAGCCTAGGATATAGTTGACGCGTCGCATAGGGCGCGCGGCCAAAGTGACGCAATCGCGAAGTCCCCGCCCCCGCGCTTTGGCCAGCGCGTTGGTTTCGCGCGTGGTCGTGCACCTCCCAGATTTTGAAGCTCCGCAAGCCTAGCGCGCGCGCCGAATTGATTGACAGGTCGGGTGTGGACCTCACCGACAGCCTTCACGCCAGATTCTGCAGCTGTCTGCGCCGCTGTGGTCGTGGAAACGGCGTCGCGAGGCATGGAGGAATGTTTTGTGACACAAAATGTATTAAATTCTCCTTCATTCCTGATCTGGAGTCGGACTTTTCTTTTGTTTTTTCGCCAAAAGTCACGTGATCGCTTTCTCCTCCGCTGACTCCATGCATTAAAGCCGCAAATAAAGACAACAGTTCAGCACGCGAGCGGAAAGCTATTTGTTTTTGTTGTGTGATTTCAAACAGTTCTTCTTCTACGGTAGATTTCTTCTTCTACACCCTTTCTTGCAACATATGCACAGGTTTTAGAGGGTACTGCCACCTGCTGGTCAGTAAAAGAACAGCACTTTGCCATGCGCTGCCGTGCCACACCATAAACGCATGCACAGTGCGCGCGCAGCACGTGCGCTCCAGCTTGCGGACCAAAGCGCGACTATATCCGAGCCTTTAGACACCTTCATTTGCAGAAGTGACACAGTAATGCTTCACATTTAAAGAATAACACAGCATATAACATATGTGATCATAAGACATATTGTAAATTACAACACTGCTCATGAATAAACACAGGTGATGCTCTGATTATATTTGTATTAGAACAAAATCAAAGATAGAAATAGTCTCTTTTTGAGTGAATCTGTCCTTTGATTCAAACTAATAAAATAAATTGTGTTAAATGCAGTGATGTCAGTAACGCGTTACAAAGTAACGCGTTACTCTGGTCGGACCACTTTTTTCAGTAACTAGCAATCTAACGCGTTGCTTTTCAAACTGCAGTAATCAGATTAAAGTTACTTTCTCCAAATTATTGTGCGTTACTTAGTTATTTGTCATTTTCTGTAGTACTGTAATTTAATTTTATTTCGCCAATGCGTCTCGGGGGGAGCGATAAAAAAAAGACAGGAGTGACGTCAGTCTATGCGACCGCCCGGTGTCTTGTAGCACACGTTAGCATTAAGCTAGGTTTAGCATCTCGCTGCGGTCTCCTGTTTGTTTGGGAACGTTGTGACTTGTTAAAAACACGAGCGCACATCCAAAACGGTGTGTGGACTTTGTTTCACGGAGACTGGATCTGCAGCAGACAACACGTCTAACTTGAACGGACTTAACGACGTGATCCGAACGTGAACGAGGAGCAGCTTGTAAACACTGCTAACAGAGCAGCAGCAGCATTAAAACAGCCTTCAGGTAGGTCAGATCAGTCAATAACACAAACTGTAGGACATTTTAAAGCTCTGGATCTACGTCTGAAATGTTGTTGTTGCTGTGCAGGCTTTAAATTAACTGAGCGTCTCTAAAACGTCTTCCATCACGTCCATCATGTCAACACCAGCCAAAAAGTTAATCACTTTATGAAAAAACTGATGTCAACAAGTCCTGGAGCTGAATAAATCCCTGCCCTGATGATGACCGAGAGATCCAACCACAAGAAGAGGTATTGTTCTTTTATTAATAATTAACCTTTTTAATTTAAAATGATAATCTTATTAACTATTTTTATTTTTTTACCTGTTTGTGTTATTTCCAGTCTGAGACAGAGGAAGCAGCTGTCTTTTTCCTCTTGAGGGACATCCACCTGCAGCTAAGAAGCGTGTGATGATGACCCTGATGCATGCTCAATAATCCAGGTAGAAAAATCTAAAAATGCTAAGTCTGGTCCTCTGGACATTCAAAAAACAAAACAGAACAAAAAAAATTGTAGAAACGTTTTATCTTTTGTCCAAAAGACTTCCTCAGTCTGAGATGCTGTATTCATCTCAATCTTATAAATACTGTAGCACCCTCTCACAGTGGATGAACCAGTTTGCTGCTGACAGCTGAAACCAGCTGCTCACGGACCATCAGCCTAACAATGGATAGTTAGCAGCACCCTGATGGTTGTTTGCTATTCACAGAGGGCTGAGTGATACTAGCAATAACAGCATTGTAAGAGGGGGACAGTTGAACCCGGAGGCCTCCACCTCTGTTTAATGATGGATGGTTTCTTTTCACAAAGATGGCCTCCTTTACTCCTCTCTCAAACCATTGTTCCTCTCTATCAAGGATGTGAACATCTTCATCCCTGAAAGAGTGACCTCTGACCTGGAGATGAGTGTAGACCACAGAGTCCTGACCTGATGATGTTGATCTTCTGTGCTGGACCATCCTTTTGGCCAGTGGCTCATGCTTTTATTTATTTTCATACAAACGTATTGTTTACTTGACACATTTTCAAAATAAACATTTTATAAGTCTTTTTTGTAAAAATATTATTTGTTTAGTGAAGTCAAGAAAGACTACTGTATTTTGTTTTTTGAATATTTATTAGTAATTATTTTATTAAAACATTTAAATTTTTTATGTATTGTGACAGAGGGTTCTTGTCAGCGGCTGCTGAAAGTAACTAATAAAGTAACTTAGTAATCTAACTTAGTTACTTTCCAAATCAAGTAATCAGTAACTTAACTAAGTTACTTTTCCCAAGGACTAATCAGTAACTTAACTAAGTTACTTTTTCAATGTAACTATGCCATCACTGGTTAAATGTCTGGTTACTGAAAGGGTCAGTGAAAAGCATCACTGAAGAGTTCAAAACACTTAGTTTGACCCTGGGTAGGTCCACTACAGTGGCGTTTGCATGTTCTCTCCATGGGTTTTCTTTAGGTACTCTAGTTTCCTCCCACAGTGGAACATAGTAAACAATAAATGTTCAGACTGTAAAATTGTACTGTTTATTAGGACAGAGAAGGTAATTTAGAATTTGATGGCAGCGACACATCTGTAAAAAAGACAGTCAACAAAAAGCTGAAAAAACAAGTTGTACGAATTCAAAACAGCCGGAGGCACATTTTAAGTCAAGAGAACCGGGAATTAAAAGAACATTTTAGAGGCTAAATATCTCAGAAGTAAAGACGGGCAGAGGTTCAGCAGGTTGCAAAAACTTAACATTTTCAACAATTTCAAAAATAATATTCCTCAAAAGAAAATTTGGGAGATTGTTGGTATGCCATCCATCCATCCATCCATCCATCCATCCATCCATCCATCCATCCATCCATCCATCCATCCATCCATCCATCCATCCATCCATCCATCCATCCATCATCTTTATCCTCTTCTTCCTGTTCGGGTCACAGGGGTCACTGGTGCCCATATCCAGCAGTCACTGTATTGGGGGACCCCCTGGACTGGTTTCCAGTTCAATGCAGGGACACATAGAGACAAACGAGACAAACAACCATTCACTCTCTCACTCACACCCAGAGACAATTTAGAGTTACCAATCCGTCTAACATGCATGTATTTGGTCTGTGGGAGGAAACCGGGGTACCCGGAGTAAACCCACGCAGCACAGAGAGAACATGCAAACTCCACCCAGAGTGGTCCTGAGGCTGGGATTTGAACCAGGGCAACCTGCTCACTGAGAGGCGGCAGGTCTACTAACTGTGCCACCATGCTGTCCTTTCAGTATCCCATTATGTGCAGTTCAAAATACTTCAAGAATCTCTGAGCTCAAAGGAAGAGGCTGAAAGTCAATATTGGATGCTCGTTTGGGCCCTCAGGGGCCACTGCATTTCAAACAGGCCCGTTTCTGTTATGAACATCACTGCATGGGTTAAGAAACACTTCCACAAATCTTCTGTAAACACAGTTTTGTTTACCTTATACAGATGCTGCTTAAAGCTCTATCATGCAAAAAGGAAGGCAGCTGTAAACAGCATAAAAAATGCTGCCGTCTTCTGAGTTAAAAATACACTGAGGCAAAGTAGACAACTGCTCTGGCATTAGAAAAATCCAGATTTATAATCATTTTAGAAATCACACATGCCTCAGGGAGAGGAACCACTCTGCCTGTAATCAGCATGCAGCTGAAAAGCGTGCCTCTCTGATGGTTTAGGGGTGCATTACAGCCTCGGACATGGGACGCTTGCACCTTTGGAAAAAATATACAGCAACTATCCTTGCAATCCTAAATTGCACATTGTATCCATTAAAGCTAGGGTTTGTAACAGAAAAGTTTAAACATTGGAAGTGTTTACTAGATTTTACTGTGAATATAAACCTGATGAGCTCTAATGATATATGTAGGAAGTAAGACTCTTATATTGCAAACTTTAGGGTCCAACGAATCAGTTGCTAACATCAGACAGTCAGCATAACTTTGTTTTTAACCTTTGTTTAATCAGGAAGAACCCATTGAGATTAAAAAGCTCTTTTTCAAGGGACACCTGGCCAAGACAGGCAGCAGCAAACACAACACATAGTGACCACGCCAAAGTTAAGACAACAACATTAAAAGCATCAAATTTAGACACAATTAAAAACAAATAAGTAACACAAATTAACAAGTACCAGCTAGGCAGTTAGCCTCAAGTCCCTTCATCTTTGATTTAAAAGTGCTCGATTAAATGAACTCTGTTTGTTCCCAGTCCTTCTGAAGTGTTTTCTACATAGAAGGTGCAAAATGGACAAAAGGCTTTTTTTTTTCCTAATTCAGTCCAAGCAAATGGAACAGAAAGCATCAAATAGTCTCACAAGCGTATGGAGAAAGAGTTAGCACCTTTCTGCACCATTAGGCTCTGTTTACAAGAGAACAACCTCTGAAACGTTAGTGTTTTTTCAATGTTTATTGTGGGCAATAAAAAACAAAGATCAGGATTACACAAAACCCCTATAGTTGCCATGTCAGTCAGGTTGCCAGATAAGAAATTATGAACTATAGTACAGTACTGTGGCTTTAAAATGATAGCATTTTGACCAAAACTGTGACACACAGTAGTGGGAAACAGAGTATACCACTAGAAAAGCTTAAGAATTTCAGTATATACTTAAAAGTGCCCAGTGAGACATCGTAACAATCTATCAATATGCAGCGCTTGTTAATTACATTCGCTTATCCAGCAAATGATTGAATAATTAATACTTCTGTACTTGCTACTTAATACTTGAATATATTTTGCTTTGTTAGTGTTTTATAACTTTTATAACATGTTTTAAATACATAGCCAACTTTTGTACAAAGTTTGTTGTTCATTTATTCAAATACTGTATACCCGGTAACCATCAGAGAAATTTGGAAATGTTCAATGTGCTTAAAAATAAATTGACAATTACATACTAGTGTACTTTGGTCTCTAAGCACAGTATATGGACCAACCACGGCAAAGTTAGTTTTACGTTGGATGTTGGACATTAGCGCTCAATGGCTTCAGTGGCTGTTAGGTCCCTGTACGACCGGTGTCAGAGCTTGGTCCGCATTGCCGGCAGTAAGTCAGGCTCGTTTCCAGTGAGAGTTGGACTCCGCCAAGGTTGCCCTTTGTCACCGATTCTGTTCATAACTTTTATGGACAGAATTTCTAGGCGCAGCCAAGGTGTTGAGAGGATCCGTTTTGGTGGCCTTAGAATCGCTTCTCTGTTTTTTGCAGATGATGTGGTCCTATTGGCTTCATCAGATCGTGATCTACAGCTTTCGCTGGAGCGGTTTGCAGCCGAGTGTGATGCGGCCGGGATGAGGATCAGTTCCTCCAAATCCGAGGCCATGGTCTTGAGCCGGAAAAGGGTAGCATGCCCTCTCCGGGTCGGGGATGAGGTCCTGCCCCAAGTGGAGGAGTTTAAGTATCTCGGGGTCTTGTTCACGAATGAGGGAAAACTGGAGCGTGAGATCGATAGGCGGATAGGTGCAGCATCCGCAGTGAAGCGGGCGCTGTACCGGTCTGTCGTGGTGAAGAGAGAGCTGAGTCAAAAGGCAAAGCTCTCAATTTACCGATCGATCTACGTTCCCACCCTCATCTATGGTCATGAGCTTTGGGTTGTGACCGAAAGAACGAGATCTCGGATACAAGCGGCTGAAATGAGTTTTCTCCGCAGGGTGTCTGGACTCTCCCTTAGAGATAGGGTGAGAAGCTCAGTCATCCGGGAGGGACTCGGAGTAGAGCCGCTGCTTCTCCACATCGAGAGGAGCCAGTTGAGGTGGCTCGGGCATCTGGTTAGGATGCCTCCTGGACGCCTCCCTGGTGAGGTGT
>JBBPBX010024286.1:15440-39793 GCA_038048925.1 Garcialebias charrua | reverse complement strand
AAGCCGCTCTTAAAGTCAACCAATGTTATAACAACCAATAAAATTCAGTTTTATTTCAGTTTTGGTCAAAGCTTGAAGGAGCCAGAGCAGAGAGAGAGACCAAAGAGACACATGTGGCTCCAGAGCCGCAGGTTGCAGACCCCTGCTCATGAGGAAGAAAACTTTAGCAGAACCAGGCTCAGGACAAGCGGCCATCTGCTATAACATTTATGTATTTGTTTATTTATATTATAACAATAACAACAATAACATAGGATATAATAATAATAATATATTATTATTAATCTATTAAATAGAATACAATTACTGGTACACTTATTTTTCATGGGATTCATAGTCTCCCATTCATTCATATATTCTGGCATGTGGCCTGTACTATGGCTGTCTAGCCAATTTCTCAAATTGCTCCTGTATGCTGTTTTGTAGTCAGTTATTCTTGTAACAAAACATGAAATCACTAACACTACATTTACAATGAACTTTTATTTGCAGCTTTGCCTTTCGAGTCATCCATAGATCTGAAGACAGCCAGTGATCTGCATTCATACATTGAAAGTTTCAAGGATGACCTAGCCAACATCAAGCAGAGTGCTACTCCCCTTCGTAAAGGGCTGCTGTTGTATTTACATTCATTAAATCACCCAACAGTTCTCAGAGAGACAACTTCTCGTTTACTTCAGCTAGCCAAAGAAAATGGACTGATTTCTGAACAAACAATCAATTTTACAACAGTGAACACAGCTGTGAAAGCAGTAATAGACACTGTACAGAAAGTAAAAAATATACCAAGGGATGGCCACTTTATTGAGCATATTTTAAGAGAACCATTCAGTATTCCAGTCAGGAAAGTTAATGTTACTGAGAGTACTGTATTTCTTCTGAAGCAGTGTCCAGCCCTGGCTTGCCATGCTCCCAGCATTCAGGTTCCTCATTTCCTCATGCTACACCAGTTAAACGACCAGCCAGCTGTCCTCCCTTTGCTCCCATGAGCTCTGTCTCAACTCCGACTGTGACAGCACCCTCCCCTAAGCGACTGAAGGCAGACTGCAAAAAATGTGTTAACAAGCGGACATCACTTATAAAATTAGTGTCTAGCAAACAAAAACTTAAACACAATTTTGACAATTTGCTCTTGTCAAGTGCTGAGAATAGAAGAATTAAGCAAGCTTATAAACGAAAAGTAAACATAGAATCAAAATTGCGCAAAGAAAGACAGGAGTTAAAGAGGATTGTGATGCAAAATGATGCTGAAATTAGAAAATTGAAGAGGTCTATGGAACTGGTCTGTCCAAAAGTGCAGAAGAAGAAACATAAACATAAGTGTAAATTTAGGAGACTGTTGGGAGAAGTCAGAAAAGAACTGAACTGTGCAAGAAAAAAAATCAAAGAACTGGAACTGGATAATGACAAACTGCAGGGGTTGTTATTGGACTGTGAATCTTCAACTGACTGTGACACTGTGTCAGTGAAGAAGGATTCTAAAACATATTCCTCATCCTACAGACTTGCAGCATACTCATGCATCCTCCACCAGGTGCCAGTGGAGGAGACAAGTAATCTTATAGCAGATGTTGTTGAGAATATCACTGGCTATAAGGTTGAAGGAAAGGCTGATGTTTCAACTGTTGCCCAATTTGCATATGAACTTGGTGTGTTAAGTGAAGTGCAGGTTGCAGAAGCTGTAGTGAATGAGAAATGTGTTGAGCTTACTCTTGGTTGGGATGCAACATCTTTGTCAGCTGAGTACATCAATGAGGTTCATCTCATGTTTCCGGGTGATCCCTCTTCCTGCCCATGGGGACTTCAGTTACAGGTGAATGCATTAGCAGGAGGGACTACAGCTGACTTTGCGACTCATATAAAGGAAGCGCTCAATGACATCAGTGAAACATATGCAAGTCTAACAGCTACCAGTTCTTTGGAAGTGAGCAATATTTTCATCTCAAAACTCAAAAACACCATTTCAGATCGAGCGGCTGTAAACAAATGTGTCAGAGAAAAACTAGAAGAAGATTTAAACATTGAACTGTTGCAGCTGAATTGTAATATCCATCCCCTTGATGGTATAGCCAATGAGAGTAGGACTTCTCTTAAACAGCTGGAGAAACAAAAACAGATTGTGGGACAGCTTCTCGGCCGTGGCTGCTGTGCAGATAATTTGATATATGCTCTGTCAAAAATGAGATTTAAACAAGGAAAAGGTGACCCCAAAGGCTTCAAATCATTCCTCAAAAAAGTTGGCATTGATCTCAAACTGATTGTTCGATACGTGGGGAACAGACTTCATGTTATGTTCCATTTAGCAGGAATATTTTTCAGTTACAGAACACAAATTTTAGATTACCTGCAGCATTTTTGCAACTGTACCAGTGGATTACGCACATCAATCATCAAGGACCTCACCAACGCTTCAATTGTTGTTCACCTGCAGAGCCTGGGTCTGTTGGGGAAGATTGTAACTGGGCCATGGATGTCTCTTCTCTATGGTAACAAGGCTAGCAAAACGAACCTTGAGGTTGTTCCCTTCTTGAAGTGTGCTGTTGAAAACCTGACCAAATTTGAAGAAGAACCGCTTAATGTCCTCAAAGCCAAAAAGGATGTTTTTGAGAATCCATTGAAGGAGAATGATGTCCTCAGCTGTCTGCAAAAAATGGATGATGAATCCCAGAGTGAGCTGAAAGAGACTCTTCACGTCCTCTTCAAGGCAACGGTCAGAGTGCTAACCCGGCAGCTACAACCATACCTCTCAGGAGTCTTGTCAAATCCCTCCACTGCAATGTTGGAGCAGACCAAGTCAGCCCCTATTGACAACATGTTTAGTGAAAGAGTTATCGCCATGGTCGATAGCCAGCACCACCGCGCACCAAATGCCACTATGGGATACATCGACGGGAAGGTGCGTGCAAAGCAGAACAAGACCCTTGATTGGTTGAAAAAGAAGGACTGTATTGAGCAAAACCGCCTCGTCCTGTTTGCTGTCAAGCGAGCAAAGCAAGTGAGGAGAATCAGAAAGGAACGGGAAAGACTACGTGAAAAGGAATACCAGGTCAGACAAGAGAAGAAGAAGCAAAAGAAGGAAACCAAACATCGGAACACAGTGGAGAAGAAATTGAAAGCAGCTGTAGAAAGTGGTGAACTTAAGGATGAGCTGGCCGAAGAACTGGGTTTGAGTGAAGAGCAGAGAAAAGTTCTTGGTGATGTTGTGAACAATCCCAAGAGTCTGGTTGATTGTTGTATTGACCATGTCTGGTTTTCTGAAGAGGATGGCTGCAATGCACTTTACCGTGGTAGGGTGTTGAGAGTGTGGCAAAAGAGAAATGGCTTGACAACAGTCTGTTTGTCATACTGGAGAGACAATGAGGCTGAGGAGGAGTGTGAGGACCATCAAATGCCCCTCTTCAAATTCCTGACAGACTACAGCCTGGGTGATCTTGCTTTGAATTAAAGGAGAGGGGAAATAATCCAGGAAAATACCTTGATGCATGCTCAATAATCCAGGTAATAATCCAGGTAATAATAATCCAGAAAAAGTTTTAAATCAGGGCATAAGGTGCTGTTTTAGAACCCTCTCATTCTGAGCTCCATTTTGATACCTTACACAATATAGTTTGGCACAAATTAAAATTTGCAGTTTTTTCCTATATGGACACCATTATTCAATATGGTCACCACAGATTGTGCATAATACAGTACTTGAAAATGATGTCATTGTGAATACTTATAGTTTAAAAAAGCTAAGTCTGGTCCTCTGGACATTCAAAAACAAAATAAAAAAGTAGAAACGTTTCGTCTTTTGGACGAAACGTTTCTACTTTTTTGTTTTGTTTTGTTTTTTGAATGTCCAGAGGACCAGATTTAGCTTTTTTTTTATTAGATTTTTCTACCTGGATTATTGAGCATGCATCAGGGTAATACTTATATTTGTACAGAAATCACCTTATCATCAGCCCATCTTCATCAGCACACCTTAGAATGCATTACAAATTGTGCATATGTTTGTTTTCATCGAAGTAACCATTTCTGCTAGCTTCAAGACTGCACTAATGTGACCTTTGACCTTGGAGTCATCAAGGTCACCTGGTGACCCCAACGTCAGCAGGAAAAACATTTGCATATATTCAGTGACATCCCTACTGAATTTGATTAGGATGCTGTTTACCACTTAGAACTGGTGTTCATTTTAATAAACACTTCTTTTCAGTCAGAAATGTCTATTAATTGACACAATTTTTTTATCTGTTGCTATGTAAATAAGCTTAATTAAAGTACATCAAAACTACTACTTTGAATGACAATATCTCCGGTCTTATTCATTCAATATTAACAAATGAGGTGTCCTTTTGTTGCATTTTTAGTGCTCTTTCTTTTTGTTGCAAGCAGAAGGCCATTAAAACAACTTTTGAAAAATGTCCAAGTGCCTATATATATAATCAAACTAACAAAATACCCATTTTTCTAAGGTTATTCAACACACCTTATAAAAACATACTGCCTGAATAATATTTGTTGTAACATTCAGTGAACATGGATGAAAAACATGGCAATAAAATTAATAAAAGAGATCATGAAAAATAATCCCTGTCCCTTCCAACATGCATGAGTTTTCCCATTGCACTGAAATGGCAACATGTATTGACAATCCAATAGTCATCAACCAAGGTACATGTATTTTATCTTGGGGTCACATACAGCTCTCTGATGCCAAAACTCCTCATAACATATAAAGGATGCAAATCAGAAACTTCTGCAAGTGTGATCAATTCACATTCACTTGCTTTTTGTACAGCATAAGCATAAAAATGATCATCAAAGTACAATACATTTAGTATTTGAACAAACTTGAGAATGGAGTCGTTATGTGCCAGAATATGAATAACGTCACCAAATTCACCATGCTTAGGTACAAGGGTTGGACAAGTTCAACAGTCATATCTTTTGTACCTGTCTCAAAATATGTTCTATGTAGATGCTTAGAAAATAAATTCATTATATGTCCTTGGACAACTGTCTTGACCACATATAATTTTTATATTCTGTCCATCTGACAAGCAATGTATTTCATGAAGGTGCCATATGAGGTTTTTCACCTCTTTGAATGCAGTCCCTCTACATTTTGGACAACTGTACATTTTACTTGCAAGCTTTAAGTTATGCAATCAGTTCCAGCACTTTTGTCTTTCTTTGTGTGGAGAACGGTAGATCGTAGATGTACTCAAAGAATGTAATAATATTACAACCTGAATTTGGCAGCACGGTGGCATAACTCGTAGAGCTGCTACCTCTCAGCGAGAAGGTTGCCAGTTCAAATCCCGGTCTGGGGGCCTTTCTGGGTGGAGTTTGCATGTTCTCTCCGTGCATGCGTGGGTTTCCTCCGGGTACCCGGTTTCCTCCTACAGACCAAAAACATGCATGTTAGGCTGATTGGTAACTTTAAATTGTCCCTAGGTGTGAGTGAGAGAGTGAATGGCTGTTTGTCTCGTTTGTCTCTATGTGTCCCCGTGATGGACTTGCGACCCATCCAGGGTGTACCCCGCCCCTCGCACTGTGATTGCTGGACATGGGCACCGGTGACCCCCGTGACCCAAAAATGGAAGAAGCGGGTGAAAGATAATAGATGGATGGATGGATATTTTTAAATATATCATTTAGAAAGTTCCCAAATTCCTGGTTTCCCATAAGTACCTTCAGTCATGTCTTTCAAAAGAGTGCATAGTCTAGGTTCAATGGCAGCCACAGCTTTGAGTTTTGGCATGATGTTGACCTCCCATCTACGAAGGAATAGCTCTGCCTTTTCACCTGTGAGCCTTCCAAGCTCTGAGTCCAGCTAGAACAAAGAAAATGAGAAAAAAAAAGGTTTTGGAAAACTACAAGTTGAACTTTTTTTTCTGAAGAGGATCACAACCTTCTGATCAAGGTGACCCACTCATTTGTGATGTTGTCATTTTCATTCTCAGTTGCACTGGATGTCTGTGCTTCCCCTCGATCGCTGGTCACTTTTCGTTTCCTGTAGCATCTTTCATCTTGTTGCAGATTCCGTCGAAGGTTACGCAGTTTGGTCTCTAGGAACCCACTGTGAGATACTGGATCATAGAAATGCTCCTGATAAAGAAAACACATTTTTTTCAGTCAGCTGAAAACTTTTCAGAAATTCAGAAGAAATATTCAAGGAAATACAAGTGAATCTGTTATGTTGGACCCCAATAGAAAACTGATACGTTGTTTCACTTGTTTACTTACAAATCCCTCCCCTTGTCCATCCACCTGGATAGTCAGAGATGGGAAGGTGGCAATGATGCTCTTCGCTAAAGCCAGCTTGTCTCCATTAAGAGGATAACTGGGGGAAAAAAGAAAAACACCACCACTCATTCTCAGTCGTTACTCAATCTACTCATACAAACACAGAAGATCACATTTTGGTACTTGAAAGTGAAACATGAAGAATTTTTTTAGAAGTCTCTTTTTCATCTTGAAAAATTGTTACAAGGACTTTGACAGATTCCTGATTGTCAAATGAGAACTGAAATGAGAATACACAAAACAATACAGTACTTAGAATATTTGTAGACCATAGACGTGCAAAAATGCTTCATTTTATTGGATTTTAATTTAAAACACCATTATAATAAAAAAAACATGACTAAGCAAATTTGTTGGTTACAGTTGTCTTAACAATAATGTTACACAGAAAAGTATTTTTCCTGAACTCTACTTAGATTATGAGTCACTGAATGATGTCATGAATGCTAATGTGTTTCATCACTACAAAATAACCTTATTGTTTGTATAAGATGTAAGCCTAAAAGACAGCCTGCTAGCTTGAGTGTTTAAAAATGTGCTGTTAGTAGCATAAAAAGCTGACGTTTTGTGTACAGTGCCTGACTTTGTATATAATACCTGCTGAATATTGTATGCCAGTGAGATTTAAAATCTGAAAGTTATGCACCATAACTCATGTTCCCTGAAGGAAGGGAACGAGGTGCAACATACTTGCTATGGGAATTGCGCCCCCGTACAATTACCTGAAGGAATATACTCACGCCTTTACGGCTAGGGGCGTCATCGCCGCGCCAGAGGCCCCGCCCTCTGGGTACTTAAGCGGCTTGCGCCCCTCCATCTTTCTCCAAAGTTGCACTTCACCGAGCTTTCAGCATTGAAAAGGGCCAGCTATGTTGCACCTCGTTCCCTTCCTTCAGGGAACATGAGTTATGGTGCATAACTTTCAGTTCCCTTTCAGTCTGGTCTCTCAGTGCAACATACTTGCTATGGGAACGTAATCCATTCATGCTCCTTGAAATGCTCCGTAAAATGCATGCTAGAGTGAACGTCTGCCTTTGACCAGCAGGCATCCCAAGGCTACTTTCTATTGTGTGTTAGAAAGGACAGCCTGAGTGACGTCACCCGCAGTAACATCCAAACTGTAATGCTTTGCAAAAGTGTTTATTGAGCTCCAATTTTCAGTAGCACAAATGTCTGCGACTGGTACACCCTTAAATAATGACCAGGAAGTGGCCAAGCCCTTAGTGGAGTGAGCATGCACTCCAGAGGGTACCTGTTGACCTTTGCTACTGTAGGCCCTTTTTATGGCCTCAGTCACACAATGTGAGAGGCGTTGTTTTGATAGGGCTCTCCCGGTAGCAGGTGCTGCAAAGCAGATGGACAGTTGGTTTGTTTTCCTCCATTCGGCTGTTCTCTGCATGTAGGTGCGTAAAGCCCTCACTGGGCAGAGAGCCTGTAGCCTTTCCTGTTCCTGAGTGAGGACAGGAGCAGGTGGAAAGGAGGAGAGATCAAAGTCTAGACTCCTATGGTTCAGAGTCAAGACCTTGGGAGTGTATGCGGGATTAGGCCTTAGTGTGACCTTTGACCCGTCAGGGGCGAATCTGGTACACATTGGATGTACAGACAATGCATGGAGGTCACCCACGCGTTTCACCGAGCAAAGTGCCAGGAGTAGAGCAGTTTTATAAGATAGTACAGGTAGTCCCCGAATTACGAGCGCTCTGATCTACGAGGTTCCAGACATATGAGCTGGCGAATTTTTGGAAAAAACGCAAAAAATACTGAGTTTTCATGTGTTTTTTCACCACAGTTAGTTAGCTAAGCATATGGACACACGTTTCCGATCATTTTTATGCACTCATAAGCAGTTTTTGGATGAAAATAGAGTGTTTTTAGTCGCGCTAGCGAAACCGTTCCAATTTACGAGCGAAATTTCGGACTTACGAGAGACATGGCAACCGTTCCAAATTACGAGATTTCCGGTTTACGAGCGCCTCGTTGTAACGGATCTCGCTCGTAAATCGGGGAATACCTGTAAATCTATCTTAACCTCGCTCAGTGGCTCGAATGGAGGGTCACAGAGGGCCCACAGGACCAGGCCAAGATCCTAACCAGGGGTCAGGGTCCTGCTGGGTGGTTTAGTCCAAAGGACACCCTTCATAAATTTTATTTTAATTTTATTTATAGATTGTGTTAATCCAGCACGGGCATTTTGCATGGTCAATACCATATTTTCTGGCAAGCCTGACGCCATCAACCTGTTCTTTTCAGCAAACAAGCTGAGACTTTTGGCAGTTCCTGGCCTAAGTGGTTGTACTACCCCTTCTGGTGACACAGAGGCTGTTAACCCCTGGGGTCAACCAGATTGGGAAAGAGGCCTCCTTGCTGATGTGCTCCCAGCAAGTTACCCTGCTCAGGGTTAATTGAGGGCCAATGTAACCTGTCATCCTTATTAGACAGGTTTGGAGCAGAAAGTCTATTTTCCTCCTCCAAGTTTGGAGTCCTGCTGTGAGGTTGCGAGTTATGTAAATGTGCAGATCTCCTGACTCCAATCCGTTTTCTGGGGTGGTTCAGTCTACTGGTCCTTGGCTTTAATGGAGCGTCTGTGTTTCACCCTTTGGGGGAATTATTTTTGAAAGCAGATTTGGATCAGCACAGAACGGGAGGTGACGTGCTGTCTGAGTACTGCTCGGGCATTGCGTGTCCCTCGTTAATAACAAAGGAGCGGCTGCACCGTGAGAATGTGGGGTGTTCCTTTTGGTTTGGCAGATGATGATAAAGAGCTCAGTCCCCCTCTAAAAACAGGAAGAGAGATCTGATTTGGCTCTGACTTGTTTTCATCCACAATAGGCTGAACACAGTCACTGTTGTGAAGGTGTGAAGTTTGTGGCTGCCTGAGGGTCTGATGTAGCCCCCCCGTCATCAGTCTCGGTCAGCTTTCCTCCCTGAGGTGCGGACATGTCACGTGTTCGTCTGGTTAGTGTATTGGCTGTCCCATTGTTCACAACGGAACGAGGGCTTGAGCACGTGACCCTCCCCACCTGTCTCCCTGAGAGGTGTGGGGGGGTTCGCAGACGCCTCTGTGTCTGCTCATTGCAGATGAATCAGAGGCACTCTGCTGTGGTTTATTAATTATGCTAATACCCCGTGGGCCGTGAGGGAGAGGGGGAAAAAGGCCCTCTCCCTTTATGATGGCTTGCAGGCCAGAGGGACCTGTTCTGCTGAAGATTGTGGTTTTTTTTTTGAGAGTCAATAAAACAGAGAGGAGCTGTTTCATGAACTTTATTCGTGCTTATGTGCAATGACATACATGATTTTATGTCACTCACAGCAGAGAAAGCATGATTTGTGCATGCTGTAAATAAACCAGCTGTTTGTACTGTGTTACAAGCAAAGTCTGGACATGAAGGGATCATTCCCGTTACCACGTGGGCGGGTGATTGTGTAATGTGGAAACGTGGACCTGGTTCATCAGGCACGTTTTTGTCTGTTGTCACGATTCGCTGAGGAGGCCCTGTGCTTGGTCGCCTGGCGGGGACAAACCTGTTTTTGCTCCATGCGTGCTCGGTACGAGGTGGGCCCGACGGGGGTCTCTGCCTGGGCTCCTCCTCGTATGCTGGCCGCTTCTGCGGTGGGGCACGCGTTGCCGAGTGGTGCCGAGACTGCGCAGGTCTGCTGCCAGCAGACTCCCTTGGGGGGACGAAGCTTCTCCGGGGAATGCCCACCTGGAGAGCTTCCGCCTGTCTGCGTCTTTGGTCCAGCTTGGTCTGAATTCGCTCCAAAGCTTTACCAAACAATCCCTCCGGCTCTATCGAGTGGTGGAGAAAAGGCACCTTTTGTCCCTCCGGGAGATCCGTCAGAGTCATCCAGAGGTGGCGGATCGCGATGACCACTTCCGCCATTCCCCTACCCTGTGCAACAGCAGCTGTCCCCATCATACGGAGCACAAAGTCTGTTGCTCTGCGGGCTTCATCCAGCAATTCGGCAGCCGCCTGCTTGTCCGTTGTTGTTTGGAGCTGTTGCAGCTTTTCCGCTAGGTAAGCCTGCATTAACGCGGACGCGTTCATGGCGCGTGCCGCGAGTCCCTGAGCCCTGTAGCATTTCTCGAGTAGAGACGCTGAGGCTCGACAAGCCTTGCTGGGAAGAGTTGGTTTTGTTCCTGATGATTTAGGAGCCAGGTGAGACGCTAGTGTGTCCTCAATCTGAGGCACGTTAGCTATTCCCACTTCATCCATCCCGTCTATGTCGAGGAACTGTGAGAGGGGAAGGAGCATGGGGCTCTTGGTTGAGTCCAGGTGCGAGTTAGTTCTGTGAGGAAGTCCGGGAACACGGGCATCTTTTGCCTCGTGGCGGCCTGCTGCTTCGAGTAAAAATAGTTTCCTACCAGTCTCGTGACCTGTTGTCGAGGCGGAGGTTCAGGCCATGGGATGTGCAGGGCGTCGCTGCTCTGTGGCACAAGTCGAACAGAGCAGGGATGGAAAAGTCAGTTTCTGGGAGCACAGGTACCGGGGTCTGGGAGAGATCTTCACCCTGATCCTCCAGTTCCACGTCCGCCTCCTCCGTTGAAAATTCGCCCGAGGCTGAAATCGAGATCTCGTCCTCGTTCATCATGCCACGGGTGTCGAATTCGACTGTTAGGTCCACCATAGGAGCCAGCACGTCAGGGCTGTCGCCCCATTCGACACGTGTGCTGTCATGTAGAGCCATGTTCTCTAACTCCGGCGTGGGAGTGAGGGGCTCTGTGGTGTCCGCGTCCGCTGTTGTCGCTGAAGCGCCCATGGCTTTGGCGACAAGGTCAACCCGATGCCGCAGCACCGCATCCATCATGAGGCTGCAATGTGGACAAAAGTCGGGCGTATCCAGTGTTGTTTTTGCATGAAGCATTCCCAGGCAGACTGGACAGGCTTCGTGGGTGTCCGTTGCTGCGAGGGAAAAGCCGCATCCGTTGGAACAGGCGCGCGAAGTTGGGCTCGCCGTCCTGTTGGTTTTCCTTGGAAGTCTCGCCTTTCGTTTTCCTTTCTCCGGAGGCATGTCCGAGATGAGGCGAGCGAGTCCTTCCAGAATCTTTTTTCTTTTTTCTTGAAATGTCTCCTCCGTCGCGTCGCTTTCGCTGGCTAGCTCGCTAGGAGTTAGCGAGGTAGCTTTTTTTCTTGTGGCGTAGTTAGCGCCGTCGAGCGAAGCAACCTGTAGAGAGAGGAGAGAAAATACTTTGGGGTTAAGAGAAATGTGCCGGACTAGCTTTCGCTAGTCCAGTAGTACGCAGGAATAATTCTCTGTGCGCTCTGTGCAGGGAGCAAGCTCACCTCAGGTTGAGCGACGAAGCAACAGAGAAGTCCCGCAAAGAGGTAGTTCAGGTTTAAGCGAGGTGAAGGGCAAAAAAGAGAAAGATGGAGGGGCGCAAGCCGCTTAAGTACCCAGAGGGCGGGGCCTCTGGCGCGGCAATGACACCCCTAGCCGTAAAGGCGTGAGTATATTCCTTCAGGTAATCTCGCGGGGGCGCAATTCCCATAGCAAGTATGTTGCACTGCGAGACCAGACTGAAAGGGAACCACAACACACTTGGAAATGCTACTCAATGCATTAGGAAGGCACTTTGGAATATTTAGGAGCATACTGACGTTTGAGTAATCTCAGATTGCTTATGATCTCCTTAATATAATGAGCATTATTAGGTCATGTTTATTGAATGTAGCTACTACGTTAAATCAACAGTACACTGAAAAAAAGAACTTGTTGGTTTAACGTAATATAATGGTGGAAATTGGTTGCACACATACATTTTGCTTTGGCAGCACCAATAACAATTAAGTTAAATTAACACAAAATTTTCACTTTGGAAAAAGATTAATATATTGTGTGGAAGAAATGTGATTTAAACACATTATGACGACATGATTTGAGCTTATGGAATACTTTAATCTGACACAATTTTATCCCTTTATTCCAACACTATTTAATAACTTTCACTTAAATACCACTTTTTAATTAAAAACTACACATTATCTTCATTTTAAATGTTAGTATTATATTCAAGTGTCAAAAACTAAATTTTACGAATGTCTCCTAAACTGCATTTTTCTCTTCCAAGACAGTTGCCAGCAACCCTTAATCTTTACAAACAAAATGACTATTTTCCCTAATTAACCTTCTTAAAGAAAGGTCAAAGGCCACGATCTTTGAAAAACACAAATTCAGCTCAAGAAGGTCCGTATTGTCTAGAAAAACTTAAAATATTACAACAGTTGACAATTCAGTGCAGCTGTTTGACTGACTTAAAAATGCAGAAATGTTACAATTAACATTTAAATAAACATTTACTAGGATAATAACACTAACTTTTCTAAACCTAAACAACATTAACCATTTTACCTCTTAATAAAAATCAGCAGTTGCATTTCAAAACCTTTATTTATGAACCAGAAACTATACAGCAACAATACAGTGAATGTAAAAAAAGTGCCATTTGTTAAAAGGAAAAAAAGTGCCGTTTGTTCAAATATAAAAAGTGCCGTTTGTTCAAATTAAAAAAAGTGCTGTTTGTTCAAATTTTAAAAAAGTGTTGTTTGTTCAAAGAAAAGAAGTGCCATTTGTTCAAAGAAGCATATTGAAAATATCCAATCTCTAGACTCGTTTTGAACATTACCAAACAAGTCATTTCAAACGAACCTGATGTCACTCTACAGCTTTTCACTTTTAAACAAAAATGTTAATGTAAACTTAAATAAACATGGCAGTTTTTGAGTTAAATCAACGTGTCACAAGTTCCTGCCGATTATTCACCTGGAATTTCAAGCTTTTAAAACAGGAGAGCAAGTTTGAGACTTTGAGTACTCTCACCTGTAACTGACCACATCACGAATAACAGATAACAATTTCACTTTCTTAACAAGTTCTCCTAAACATGAGATAATTAAAGATATATTTTTATAAACAAAACTGCTGCTTGTTCACCCTTAAAATTGGAACCTCCATAAAAAAGGTTGGAGCAAGTGTGAGATGAAATGTCTTCTCACCTAAAGCTGACCACATCAGTGAAACAGAATATAACAATATAATTGTTTTATAACAAGTGCAAATAAACACCAAGAACATTCTTTTTAAAAACAAGAAAATAAATTGTTTTTATGGAAAATTAAACAGTGAATTAACCTTTGAAAATGTGAAAATCAACTGACATTTAAATGTCCTCATGTGGAGCTTACCACATCATGTAAACCTTGTTTTCATTACAAGTCCAGTTTTGTTTTCAAGTTTTGAGCTTTTCTGGAAAGCTGGATCACATCCAAGTCCATGTGAAAATCAACTGACATTTAAATGTCCTCATGTGGAGCTTACCACATCATGTAAACCTTGTTTTCATTACATGTCCAGTTTTGTTTTCAAGTTTTGAGCTTTTCTGGAAAGCTGGATCACATCCAAGTCCATGTGAAAATCAAATCACATTTAAATGTCCTCATGTGGAGCTTACCACATCATGTAAACCTTGTTTTCATTACATGTCCAGTTTTGTTTTCAAGTTTTGAGCTTTTCTGGAAAGCTGGATCGTATCCAAGTCCATTACCACCTTCTGAATCACCTCAAAGATGTAGCGTAACTGTGATGGGTACCTCATGTTCAATGAGTAGAAAAGTCCAAACAACATGGCTACAGCAAGGGCCACGTTATCAAGTTCCTGCATCACCACGACACCCTCGAGGATTATGCCAACATCTGGACAGTCACTGCCAGGCATCTCTCTGATGACGTAGATGCCCACTGTAGTTTTCTCAATGGCACTCAGTGTAGCAGCCTCAGTCATGTCCTGTTTAAAGATGAAACATTTGTTAAAGACTTTTTTACAGATCACTTTAGAATGCATTAACTCTTATTCTACCATTTATTTAAACCCATGTAAGCAGAATGTTAAATGGCTGTAGCAAAAAACAGTCCTGCCATGCTGCCATCCATGGTCCATTTATAATACAAAAAAAAAACAAAAAAAAAACAATGCTTTCGTCTCAAATGCAGAGGAGCCTTCAAGATTTACATTAGTTTTTATTTGAAAGACATTAGCCTACCACGCTAAGCGAACAAAAATATTTTATTTTAGCTTCACAATTTGGATTACGTGTCTGGTTCAGTTTTGGCAAATAACGTTCAAACAAAAACTAATGATAAGATTTAACTTCATTTTTCCTGGATGTTGTTTTTATGTTACTACGCTAGATGATTTTGATCGTTAACCTGGAGTTGATATACTCAGGGCTGAATATCAGTCCCAGTTGGACCCTTGACAGACAAATCAGGCCAGTATGACGAGATGTCATAATTTTTGTTCTAAGGTATAAAAAGGGGTTTCTTTTTTAAAAGTTTTATACAGGGTCTTAAGCTTAAGGCAAGTTATAGTTAAAACGTCTGTAAGACTTCAATAATGCCACTTGAAATTAAATTTAAGACCATATTCAGTGCTGGAATTACTTTCAAAACAGTAAAGAGATCCTTAACAGTACAATAGGATAACAGGAATAACAGAATGCAAGGTTTTACAATGTTGTAAAGCCAAACTACACACACACACACACACACAAAAAAACTCACCATGTATTCCTGCACCAAGTCATCCGGGCTCTCATTCAGATTGATGCAGAGTCCTTTGATGAAGGACTCCCTTCGCTCATCTGTGTCATCCTTAAGAATTAACATAGAGAAAATAGAAATGTGAACTCAAATTTCCAGTAGTATGAAAAAACTTGAACACAA
Source organism: Garcialebias charrua (assembly GCA_038048925.1). Taxonomy (NCBI): domain Eukaryota; kingdom Metazoa; phylum Chordata; class Actinopteri; order Cyprinodontiformes; family Rivulidae; genus Garcialebias; species Garcialebias charrua. The sequence goes on along the minus strand of JBBPBX010024286.1, from coordinate 24,778 downwards.
AAAATAAAAAAATCGAAGGTTTTCAACCAGTCGTCATATGACATTAACATCGCTAAAATATAAAAAAATGTACATTTGACCTGATCAGTATGGACTAGACTTTTTATAATAATCTGATTACCGGTACCGGTATATAAAAAGATGAATATCTCACACTGGGACAGTGAACAAAATAAAAAAGGGTTCTTTTAGAGGAATCAAAAATTCATCACACACACACACACACTCACTCTACTGTAATTATAACCACAGGTAGATTTGATAATTAGTCGTCACACACAAAGCAAGTTGGGCTGCACAATGGATACAGTATACCAATTTTCTACTGAAGAATTGCAAAGCATATGTACTTTATGGGATAGGAAAAGTTGAAAGTTCTTACTGTCATCATGGCAGCTATGTTTCCAAGTTTTTTGCCCACCTCGCCCGATCGCTTTGAAAACACTTTCAGCAGACTTTCAGAAAGACAGTCAAGCTGCGAGAGAAACCTTGACTGCAGAGGCATGTTGTGATGCGCTTGAATTCTGCATTTACCTGAAACATGAAATGATTGTTACATAATGACAGAGCTAAAAGATTTCAAAAGACAATTCAAAATTTAAAAACAATTCCTGGCAAATCATGCCAGACACTGAATGGTTTGTCAGGCTTTTTGGATAGCTCAAGTTGAGTGCATAGATCAGTCCATAAAGCATCACGCACACATGGCTGACACTCTGTAGGTTATGGAGGACTTCCACACCTTCCAGCACAACACCAACATCAGCAAAGCGTCCATTACCTGGACCATCAGGACCACGACCCTCTGCTCGGACAGTGTAGATGCCCATGGTCTTCTCCGCAATGTCTGCCTCAGCCTCTCTGGATTCAATATCCTGGAATATAAAGAGAACAGAATGATTGGCTATGAGATCCTAACCTTGACCACTAAAATCTAAGCAGCTCATCCATAGGCCAAGCAAGTATGTATCATGTTTGTATGTAGTATGTATGTATGTATGTATGTATGTATGTAGTATGTAGCATGTGTGTATGTATGTAGCATGTATGTATGTCACACTCACATAGCCTGTATGTATGTAACATGTATGTATGTATGTAGTATGTATGTAGTATGTATGTCGCATGTATGTATGTAGCATGTATGTATGTAACATGTATGTAATATGTATGTATTCTGTATGTATGTATTCTGTATGTATGTAGCATGTATGTATGTAACATGTATGTAGCATGTATGTATGTAATATGTATGTAAGTAGCATGTATGTAGTATGTAACATGTGTGTATGTATGTAGCATGTATGTATGTAACATGTATGTAGCATGTGTGTGTGTATGTATGTATGTATGTATGTATGCATGTATGTATCATGTATGTAATATGTATGTATTCTGTATGTATGTATTCTGTATGTATGTAGCATGTATGTATGTAACATGTATGTAGCATGTATGTATGTAACATGTATGTAATATGTATGTATTCTGTATGTATGTAGCATGTATGTATGTAACATGTGTGTAGCATGTATGTATGTAATATGTATGTAAGTAGCATGTATGTAGTATGTAACATGTGTGTATGTATGTAGCATGTATGTATGTAACATGTATGTAGCATGTGTGTGTGTATGTATGTATGTATGTATGTATGCATGTTTGCATGTATGTATCATGTATGTAATATGTATGTATTCTGTATGTATGTATTCTGTATGTATGTAGCATGTATGTATGTAACATGTATGTAGCATGTATGTATGTAATATGTATGTAAGTAGCATGTATGTAGTATGTAACATGTGTGTATGTATGTAGCATGTATGTATGTAACATGTATGTAGCATGTGTGTGTGTGTGTATGTATGTATGTATGTATGTATGCATGTATGTATCATGTATGTAATATGTAGGTATTCTGTATGTATGTATTCTGTATGTATGTAGCATGTATGTATGTAACATGTATGTAGCATGTATGTATGTAACATGTATGTAATATGTATGTATTCTGTATGTATGTAGCATGTATGTATGTAACATGTGTGTAGCATGTATGTATGTTATATGTATGTAAGTAGCATGTATGTATTATGTAACATGTGTGTATGTATGTAGCATGTATGTATGTAACATGTATGTAGCATGTGTGTGTGTATGTATGTATGTATGTATGTATGTATGTATGCATGTTTGCATGTATGTATCATGTATGTAATATGTATGTATTCTGTATGTATGTATTCTGTATGTATGTAGCATGTATGTATGTAACATGTATGTAGCATGTATGTATGTAATATGTATGTAAGTAGCATGTATGTAGTATGTAACATGTGTGTATGTATGTAGCATGTATGTATGTAGCATATATGTATGTATGTCACACTCACATAGCCTGTATGTATGTATCATGTATGTATGTAATATGTATGTATGTATTTTGTATGTATGTAGCATGTATGTAGCATGTAACATGTATGTATGTAGCATGTATGTATGTCACACTCACATAGCCTGTATGTATGTATGTAGCATGTGTGTATGTCAGAGTCAGAGAGTCAGAGTCAAAGAGATTTTATTGTCATTTGCACCGCATGTAGTACATGTGTTGAAAACGAGATTATGTACACAGGGTCCCAGTTACATCCAACAACAAATGCAAGAGAAATACAATAATAACATCTAGGATTAACTAAGAGAGACATCACATCAGCTAGTAATACACTAAGCCCTAATGTAGTAGAAAAACATCATTATAAACAGCAGCACGAACATGAGCAGATGGTCACAGATGAACGCAGCAACAAGAAACAGATCAGTATCAGTATGATGTGACATTTTGCAGTGTTTATTCTTATTATTTATTTATTCATGAGTCTGACAGCCTCAGGGTAGAAGCTGTTTCTCAGTCTAGTGGTTCTACATTTGATGCTCCTCAACCTCCGTCCCGAGGGGAGTGGTGCAAAGAGTGAGTGTGCTGGGTGAGTGAGGTCTTTCATGATGCAGGTGGCTCTTTTTCTGCATCTGGAGGTGTAAATGTCTGTGATGGTGGGGAGACTGACTCCCACAGACTTCTGTGCAGCCTTCACCACTCTCTGCAGAGCTTTTCTCTCTGCAACTGTGCAGCCTCCATGCCACACGTTGATGCTGGAGCACAGGACGCTCTCCACTGCACACCTGTAGAACGAGGTGAGGACTGGGCTTCTCAGACCGGCTCGTCTCAGCCGTCTGAGGAAGTAGAGTCTCTGATGACCTTTCTTGATCAGGCTGGTGGTGTTATTGCTCCAGCTGAGGTTATCATTCATGTGTACACCCAGGTATTTGTAGCTGGAGACCACCTCCACCGCAGATCCACCTATATACAGTGGGGTGTGGGTGTGTTTGTTCCTTCTGAAGTCCACAATCATCTCCTTCGTCTTCTTCACATTCATGTGAAGGTTGTTCTCTTTGCACCAGCTCTCCAGATGTTCCACCTCCTGTCTGTAGCTGGATTCATCATTATCTGTGATGCATCCCACCACAGCTGTATCATCTGCAAACTTAACAATATGACAGCCTGGATGTGTGGCTGTACAATCATATGTGAGCAGAGTGAACAGAAGAGGGCTCAGCACACATCCCTGAGGAGAGCCAAGGTTTCTGGCGATGAGGAGATGAGGCGAGGTTTCTGGCGATGAGGAGATGTATGTATGTATGTATGTATGTATGTATGTATGTATGTATGTATCATGTATGTAGCATGTATGTATGCAACATGTATGTATGTAGCATGTATGTATGTCACACTCACATAACCTGTATGTATGTAGCATGTGTGTATGTATGTAGCATGTATGTATGTAGCATGTATGTATGTCACACTCACATAGCCTGTATGTATGTAGCATGTGTGTATGTATGTATGTATGTATGTATCATGTATGTATGTAATATGTATGTATGTATTTTGTATGTATGTAGCATGTATGTAGCATGTAACATGTATGTATGTAACATGTATGTATGTCACACTCACATAGCATGTATGTATGTAGCATGTGTGTATGTATGTATGTATGTATGTATGTATCATGTATGTAGCATGTATGTCTGTAATATGTATGTATGTAATATGTATGTAAGTAGCATGTATGTAGTATGTAGCATGTGTGTATGTATGTAGCATGTATGTATATAATATGTATGTAAGTAGCATGTATGTAGTATGAAGCTGTCGAGGCACCACTGACTGTAGGAGAACACGACAGCTTTAACAGTCTGGCACATTTCCATAAAGTGTATGGCTCAATAGAAAATGTGACAGTATTTACCTCTCCATGGCCAATGTCCATTGCTTCCAAGTCATCAACGCAAGACTTCCTCACTCTCTCCCTGCGAGATCCCTCTTCCAAGAAAACAAAACCGAGCTGTGATGGTCCACACAGACAAATGGTTTTATGGCATAACTTCACAAACAGGAAGTCTTACCGGAATGATGTCCTCCTTCTCCGTCTCCTGAAGCTGGTGGAGGATCTTTGACAGCTCCTGATCTGACTCCATTTTCCCTATGATACGTTCCTTTTCTGCTTCACTCTTCACTCACTCATTCACTCAGTCACACCCTCACTCACTCATTCACACCCTCACTCACTCAGTCACACCCTTACTCACTCAGTCACACCCTTACTCACTCCCTTACTCACTCAGTCACACCCTTACTCACTCACTCAGTCAGTTACTCACTCACTCATTCAGTCACACAGTTACTCACTCACTCATTCAGTCACTCACTCACTCAATCAATCAATCACACAGTTACTCACTCACTCACTCACACACACTTACACCATCACTCACTCACTCACTCTCACACACTCTACTGTAATTATAACCACAGGTAGATTTGATAATTAGTAGTCACACACAAAGCAAGTTGGGCTGCACAATGGATACAGTATACCAATTTTCTACTGAAGAAATGCAAAGCATATGTACTTTATGGGATAGGAAAAGTTGAACGTTCTTACCGTCATCATAGCAGCTATGTTTTTAGCCCACCTCGCCCGATCGCTTTGCTCTCAGCAGACTTTCAGAAAGACGGTCAAGCTGCGACAGAAACCTTGACTGCAGACGTGATGCGCTTGAATTCTGCATTTACCTGAAACATGAAATTATTGTTACATAATGACAGAGCTAAAAGATTTCAAAAAACAAGTCAACATTTAAAAACAATTCCTGGCAAATCATGCCAGACACTGAATGGTTTGTCATCTGGCCTGGTCAACGGCCTTTTCTTCATCTGAAACCTGTGATGATGATGGCAGCAACCTTCATCATCATCAAACTGCAACAACGTGACCTGCAACAACGACCTGCAGCTACATTGTAGAACAAACACTCATGGACTTACAGTACTTTTACCATTCATCTTTTTTTATTATTAGTATTTGCATTCAATAACCTGTTCAGACTTTTTCAGTGATTTTGAAATCATTTGTTTGCATTAATTTAATATAAAAATTCATTCTTGTATTTGCATTCTTTTAAAGGTGGTGGAGAAAATGTTCTATGTTGAGAATCGTGTTAGAGAATGAAATAAGTCAGTTAATCTCTCCCCCCACACATACACACAGCCTCTACTTTTTTTTGGGGGGTGGGGGTAGACTGACTGTGCTTGTACCCTCTCCAAAAATCCTACCTAAATGCAATGCACTGTATTGTTTTTTATTTTTTATTTAATACTGTGAAATGTTACTTGGGGAAAAATATCAGAAACTAGACAAAAGACAGAAGTCTACGCCACCCCAGATCAACTAGTTGGTCATCTTTCTGACAATAAAAAAATAAATAAAAAAAAAACATGGAAGATTTTTTTTCTTTATTTCACAGATAGACTTTTTTAGGTAGTGTAAGTACTGTTCTTACCACAAAAACTTGAGCAAACGATCCGTTGGCTGTTGCATCTCAATCTGCAGCAAAATAGAAAGAAAAATGTGGTTGTAGCATGCTAATTTAATGCTAGCTTGAGGCTGCAGATATCTTTAGCCGAAGCTCTTCGATGGCAAAACTCCACTAACACCATGCAGTTAACACACAACTGAACAGTCAGTTGGCACACCAAGTATTATGTAAAATAACTATAACCACAGAGTTAAGTTGTGTGTCATGCTAGCTCGCGCTCAATTTTTTTTTCAAAAGAAGCAGCGCAAATATATGAAACCGATAAAAAAACAGCACTGGCAAACAACCTGACAACTATTAAACGTTACATAGAAATTCTCAAAACAGTTAACGACATTTGACCGTGATTTATATAATATTTATCCAGAAAATTAAGACTTACCGAGTGATTAGTAACAACTCAGACTCTTCGACCACCTTCTGTTGCGTTCTTGACTGAGCTGCGCATGCGCGCAAGTACAGCGCGCGAGAGGAAATCCCGTTCGGTATCGCGCGAGAGTCAAAATCCTGTGTCATATCGCGAGATTTACCTTTGACACGGTTAATGAATCATTTGAGACAAACGTGATTCGAACAAGGAGTGTACTGTCTCTGCCTAGCGCGTAGGATTTACACTATATAATACTGTTTCAGCTTAAAACATGTGGTAGTTATGTTTAATACACTCAAAATGATTACTTTAATCCAATAGAGGCCTATTTTCTTTTTTTCAGTGTGGGCATCCCTAAATAAGACCGTTCAGAGCACTTACGGTAACTTTTACGTGTTGGTCTTCTGAGTTTCAATCAGAACTTTGGGTATTAATTATTTTTCATTTACCCTTTATTTATCCAGGTAGTCTCATTGAGCCACGATAACTCATTTTCAAGAGAGACCTGTTAGGGAGCAGATGGTGGAGGTTAAGGGCCTTGCTCAGGGACCCAGAGTGGGACGAATGAGGGTGGAGGCAGGTGTGGGTGTTTCACCTTTTTCCATCCACATTTCTTCATGTTGTCGGTAGTGCATTAACAGAGTACCCGAGTTTTCGACAGCTCGAGTGCTTTGACTTCTATCGAGGCTTTTTTGTCCACCTCGGGTACCCGTAGTGACGTCACATTTCACATTTCACAGCGCGCGGGGCAGCTTTTAGCTTTTAGTAGACGCTACAAAATGGATTCCTGTGTGCGCACGGATGTTAATGGAGCAGGCCGTCTTGTCAAAAAGGTAAAACAGTTTATAATTTTATAAAATGCGCTACTTCGTGTTGACTTTCTTTGTAGTAGATTGTGACAGCAGAGGGCAGTGTTGCAATGCAGGTCCCATATTATAACACGGCCGAAACGGCTTCCTCTCTCTCGTTTCACAAACAAAAAAAACAAATATTCATCTCTCTAGAGCTACCAAAAATCTATAAACACAATCTCTAAAAGTAAACCTAAATTGCACAGCTGCAGGCGGTGGTACGGTGTGGCTGTGGCCCCATTTGTTTTTTAAGTTTCGGTTTTCATCGCCTTATACTTTCACTTTTAATATTATTAATATAACTAATAGTTTTGTTTTTCCTGTGACTTATGTGCAGTATGATAAATGATAGGAGCATAATAAATGCTCCCAATGCTTTGTTGGTCTTTTTTTTCTTTTTGTAAAGACGTTTTTAGGCATTTATATTTATTTATTTATTTTGCATCGTAAGACACTGTGACGTCATCGGCTACTCGAGCGTCGTTCGAGTTTTTTTATGTTAATGTCGAGGTTAAAATTTATGTACTCGTTCAACCCCTAGTTGTCGGTACCGGGGCTTGAACCGACGAACTTCCGATCACAGGCCCACAGTCTCTAACCACTGCGCGACCACTCCCCCCAATTTTTTTTTATCTTTTATTTTTTATTATTAAGACATTTTTAATTATATTAAAACAAACCTGATACGACAAATTTAACACTGTTGATACTCTTGGCCCCTTGGCATCATACTGTCAGGAAAATGGGTGTTATTTTTAATTTAAATCAGTATTTTTTCAAACTACGACGTTGCCAGGGTGAAGTCATGTCTCCTAAAAACTCTGGAAAAGTGAGTCATGATTTAGTTACCTCCGTATTAGACTGATGTAATGCTTTGTATGTTGGTTTGGATAAATTGTCTCTGTTTCTCTTACAGACCATCCAGAACAGAGAAGCTCATTTTTAACATTTGCACAAAAAACATGAAGACAGAACTACAGCCCTGGCTTTTCTCTACTGGCTTTCTGTGTGTTTCCATATTGATTTTAATATTTTACTGTTTGCTTTTAAAATTTAAACCGTCTGGCCCCATTATATTTAAATGATCTCCATCCCATCTACACTCCAGTAAGAAAATTCCTGTTTACCAAAATGTTTCTTTTAGATGTACCTGGATCTTGATCATGTATTTTATTTGTAACAAAAGCTGTTTTTATTTTTTTTATTTTTTTTAACGTGTTGGTAAAACTGACTGTGTTGTCATTTTAAGATTTGTTTGTTTTGCAGCTTTTAACCAACCCACCATTTGCTCCCCCAGGTGCCCTAGATGGCAGCTCTCTGCCCCACACAAAGGGCTGTGGTAGCTTGGTGGTCTGTGGTAGTGTCAGGAAGGACATCCAGCATAAAAACAATTAACAAGTCTTTGTGCAAGTTAGTTCGCTGTGACGACCCCTGACAAAGGGAACAGCTGAAATAAATAAAAAAATATTATTTCCCACCATGAAGAAATGAGGAGAAAATGTTTCATTTGTTCAACTGTTTAATTCAATGCATCATATTTTAATTTTGCACACATAAAGAAAATTTTATGAATTACAGGTGGTCCTCGACTTACGGCAGTCTCGACTTACGGCAATCCAACTTTACAAATGCATCATATTAAAAAAAATATGAAAAAAAAACATTTTTTATGTGTTTAAATGTTCTTGATTTCATGTGTACAACACTTTGTTGTAGCTGTGGTTGTTTTAAATGGCTTTATAAATAAAGTATTATTATTATTATTATTATTATTATTATTTTTAAGCCAATTTATGAAGTTTGCGGCAGTTTCAGACAGTTTCCGCCAGTTTTCGGCAGTCAGTTTTTGGCAGTGCCCGCCAGTTTAGCCAGTTAGCTCTGGCCCGACAGCCGGCTTCGGATGGCCCGTGTCCGATCAGAGGTTGCTACGCTCGGAAACATGAGCTGGGAGCTGAACGGCGGTTTCGCGGAGGGACGGATGGACGAAGGAAAACGGCGCTGTGGACCGCGTGAAGCAGCAGACAGCGAGCTGGACCGGAGGAGCAACGAGATAACATGCTAACAAGCCTTGCTGTAGGATGGACGGGTGGATGCTAACGCCCCACCTGGGACACGGAGCCTACAGGCGGCGTAGCTCCCCTCGATGTCCGCCTGGCAACCTCAGATGTTGG
>JBBPBX010024286.1:0-13813 GCA_038048925.1 Garcialebias charrua | reverse complement strand
AAGGCCTCCTTTTAACTGCAGCCCAGCTGCATCCGTGCACAGATCTTCAGAACATATCCCCATATCCACAGTGTGTCATGACACTCTCTGTCAGATATCACCTTCACAGTTTCACAGCTTGTTTACAGGTACACATCTCCAACATCTCCCACAGCCTTTGTTCTTCTGTTTAGAGTCAGAGCTGACTTTGTTCAATTCACCTGCTGCTGTGCAGAAAAAATCTGGAAGAGAAAAATGCACTGGACTCACTTTGTTGATAGATCGACTGCTCCAATGTGCAAAGGAAGTCACTGGAACATTAACACAAAGTCCTGCAGTTCAGTTTGTTCAGCTTATAGCTGATATTCCTATATACCTGTAAATATGTAAAGTTAGTAAACTAAACTTGTTGCTTGCTCACTTTTTCTCATTTGTGCGAGTGCAATAATCCAACCCTCCTGGCAAGAATAAATGCTTCCTCATTGCTTTGTGTTTAGCCCTATTTTTTTTTTTGCTAAGACCTCTTCACACAGCATGACAAACATGCTATACTCATCATGACCTGATAGAAAGTGGCTGGATTGCATCTACAAGTGTTCTGCAATGAGATGCTCTCCTGTGCTCTCACCATTCAAACAATGATAACATGCTGCTACCACGAAGGGTATCATGTCTGTGCAAGGTTGTTTCCATGGCCTTGTAATGATCACAAACATAGCCAAGGCATGTATGACTAGTCCTTTTTCCACATCTGGATAACCAAGCCATGCCAGTGAATGTAGGAGTCACATCATGGATACACTACTGCCACACTACACCCAGAACCTAGAATTGTACCGCTCAAGGTGGCTGCCTGTTGGAGTAGCTCTGTTAAATTCATTTTTGAGATTTTGCTTTTGAAAACTTTAATTCCTCTTTTTCTGTCTGTAAATCCTTTTTTTTTTTCAATGATTGTCTCCTCTGGTATTGGATGCTTTACCGTTGGAAACATTTTTAATGGAAACCTTTTACTTTGGACATTTGTTATGATGTGTAACCATGGCAACAATGTGTTTTTTATTTTTTACAAATGGGGTAAGCTGATTAACATCTCAAAAGCTCAAATATATGTCAACTACAGCCCCGAATCCAAAATGAGTTGAAAAGGAGGTGCCATGGATGCATTCATGTCTACCTGGAGGCAGTGCTCGAGTGCCTGATTGCTGAAATCATGGGCTGGCAGGAAATGCAGCACGTGACAGTGGGAGGACCAGGATCATCCCCTGGCACCTGTAGTTCTGTCCGTGGCAACGAGGGGCTCGGCAGGCTGCTGGAAGGAGTGGCCATCACTCGGGGAGGAGTTCTGCCTTGCATTCAGGCAGTCCTGCTTCCTAAGAGGACCGAGAGGTCTGCTGGGTCTGCGTGGACAGATTGACATCTGCAGCCAATTTCTTCAGATTCATTGTAAGAGACCACTACAAGAGACCCTTCCTGCCCACAGTCATCAGCATCTAGAACAACTCTTTAATGAAACCAAGCTAATGAGCTTCAACAACATTTAATTTCCCTCTAGGATTATAAAGTATTTTTTAGTTTATTTAATTGAATTGAACCCCTATGCACTACCACTATAGACCTGTTTCACTTACAGTATTCTAAACCAGAGTACCAGAAGTGCTGCTATTATTGAGATACTCGCACTGTAAACAAATTGCACTTGACACTCGAGACATTTTCCTCTATTTTATTATGTTGCCGAGGAGTAAAATTTCTGCAAAAAGCTGCAAAAAAGTAGGTAGCTGATTTTAAGCTTGCAGCAAAAGAACAGTATACCATCCGAAGATGAGAAAGTTCTGCCAACTGTGACCTACCTCAATATCATGAATTATTTTGTTGTTTTACCAAATCCCCATACAGCCTATGATCTGAAGCGTGATAAGGGGTTACAGGCAGACAGTCATGTGCGTTGTGGGTGGACCAGAGAAACGGTGAATATGATTTGGTAATATGTGCCTAGTAAAAGGCAAGGCACACATACTGTAAGTATAAAAGTGTGTAGGTCTACTAGGCTCGTGTAGTGGACCATAAATAAAATGCACTTCGATGCACAGAAATTGAAACAATTCAAATGATGTACTGTACAGTGAGTTCTAGTAATATTTTGTTAGCTTTTGATGAAATGTGGAAAACTGGTCATGGCTTTATCTTTATCACTCATCACCAGTACAAAATAAGTAGTCATTGTAACATTTCTAAGACTTCCAATGCAACAGTACTTGTAGGGTCATTCTGCTCTGTCAAAGTAGGATGCTACCACATAGGGAGCTGTGCTCCTCAAGTCAACCCATAGCAGTGAGAAGAAAAAACACAAAATAGAAGTTCAGACTCAGATAATATTTTGTTTTCCCTTTGAAATTCTGGTTGATGCCTACGGGATGTGGTGTAGTAGCCTGTAATAGCAAGCCTTCCTAGTGATCTGACAGCAATCTACACAACAATAACCTTTAAATATTTTAACAGAAAAATGCAATATAACTGAGACAGAGAAAGCTTTAGTTTACATCTCCAGTGCTTTCAGCATGGCTGACTTCCTGTTCGATTAAATCACATGAATACAAATTATAACAAACCACCGCTATCTTACTATGAACATTTTGTGCATTCATAAAAATCATTGATGGACTTACAGTACTACACATCCTGCGACTTTTAATCTTAAAGTGACAATCAATTTGTCAAAACCTTATTTTATTGCTTCAGGCAGGGGGGATGGTGGCGCAGAGGCTAGAGAAGGGGGGCCTGTGATCAAAAGGTTGTTGGTTCGACTCTCTGGAGCGACAACATCAAAATGTGGATGGAAAAGATAAAGCATCCCCACCCTGAGAAAGGCCCTCAACCCCCACCATCTGCCTCCCCGGGAGCCCTAGATAGCAGCTCTCTGCTCCACACAGAGGGCTGTGGTAGCTCGGTGGCGTGTAGTTGTGTCAGGAAGGGCATTTGGCGTAAAAACAAATGCCAATTCTTCATGCGAGTTAGTTTGTTGTTTTGACCACTGAAGAAAGGAGCAGCCGAAAGAAAAGCAAGTTGCTTCAGGCACTATAAAACTGTTGATGCTTGATTCTTAGAGCTGACTAAAATATGCGTTGACCTCATTTTGAACTTCAAATAATCTCAAATGACGGAGTCCCTAAAAATCAATAATCTCAACCCAAAATATGCACAATGAGGAGATTAGTTTTAACTCTGCAGAATGTTTTCAGGTGCTGAGTTCTCATACAAACAATGATTATGGCAGCTTTATTAGAACATTTTAAGTAAACTCTTCTCTAATCATGATTATGTACACTGGTCTTTTTTTAAATCTGGGTGAGTGAGTGCAGTGATGGGTGTGATAGGCATCTGAGGCAGAAAAATAACTGAGGTGTCATTTATAAATGCCCTATCCTTCCCACATGACTGTGTAGGAGAGCAGCTCTAATGTTTATGGATCATACGGTGACAAACTCACCAGCAGCCCACGCTGCTGCTGCAGTATTGACACTGTCGGCAGCATGAAATGGTCTGAGACTGATGATCTGAATCTAAACTGATGAGTAGAATGGAGATGATACAAATAACCAGATTTTTACATTTTTTAATATTTACAATGTAACCGTCAATCAGGCAGTTTTGATGGGGTAGATATAAAGAACAGTTCAGTTAAAAAAAGGCTTTCTAAAAAAAAAAAGCCTAACATATTTTGAGAGCAATTAGTACTTCCATAATTTCAGGCTGAAATATCATCATCATCATCATTCTATGAATAAACCATATATATCAAATTGATCAGTTGATTTGATGGTCCCTTTTCTATCAAAATTTCAAATTCTCAGATGTTTAATGTAAATTTTCTGTAAAATAATAGGTTAAAATTAATATACTAAAATGGATTCTACAAAAACTATTCATCAATCCATTTTCCTTGCACCTCTCTGTTTTATTGTTTACCGTGGCCAATGGTCAGTGTATATGAGATCTTACGAAGCAATTAATGTAGTTACCACCACCATATGTACAGTGTAAAGGTACAGGTACCGTCAGATTTACTGACTGTACAGTACACCAAGATGTAAGAATGAGCAGGAGTTCCCTTATCAGTCATGTGACTCGGTGCAACATAATTGCTATGGGAAATTGTGCCCCCGCGCGATTACCTGAAGTAATAAACTCATGCCTTTAAGGCAGGGGCGCCAGCGTCACGCCAGAGTCCCCTCCCTCTGGGTATTTAAGACGCGGACACCCATCCTACTTCCTCTTATTGCCCTTCACCTCGCTTAAACCTGAACACTCTTCTCTGATCTTCTCTGTTGTTCATCGCTCGACCGGAGGTGAGCTTGCTCCCTTTCATATCTGATTGTTGGTGGCGCGGTTTTATACTGCTGCGGCTTCCGTGCGTACGTCCCTCTTCGGATGGTGCGCGCGCCAATTGAAAAACTTTATACCTTGGTGCAAATATGCCAATAAAGATATATTCTATTCTATTCTATTCTACACAGAGCGTACAGAGAATATTTTTCTGCGGACTGCCGGGCTGGCGGAAGCTTATAACAACCTGCCCCCCCCACCGCTAGGATAAAAGGGGACTAATTATTATATATATTGACGTATTATTACAAAACAAATTTACACAAACAAATAAACAGGTTCAAACTTTCATTTGGAACACACTCATTACCTTACAGGGGACAATAATTAATAATAAATGGTCATATTTGCAGCGTAGATAATATAATAAAATAAGGGAAAAAAAGGAAATAAATCTAACGCTGTATTAATCGATCAGTGACCATTACAAGCTGGTCCGGTACATTTTTCCTTCACCCCAAAGTTTTCTTTTACGCTCTCCACAGACTGCTTCGCTCGACGGCGCTGACTACGCGACACCGCTACACTGCTAACGAGTAGCAGGCTAGCCGGCGAAAGCGTCGCAAGGAGGGAGACGTCTCCGGACAACGTTAGCACTGCTAACGAGCTTAACTCTTCTCAGCCATGGCTCCTGAGAAGGTAATGCGAAAACCCAAAACTCAAAGAAGACCAGCAGGCCAGCGAGCCCCAGCTCCCGTGCCTTTTCTCTTCTGCTTTTCTGCTGCTCGGTTAGCGAACGCTAACTGCAAGGCACGCTACCTGCTAAGCTAACAAAGCTAACAGGCCAGCAGCCGCGAGCAGCTCAGCGAGAGGACGTCCTCGGACGAGGAACTCTGGCAGGCTGTGAGCTCCGGCTCCCGAACCTACTTCAGCAGATCTGGCTACCCCTTTTTCAGCAGCGGACACCCACGAGGCCTGTCCGGTCTGCTCAGGGATGCTACACGTGAAGACACTCAAAGTTTTTCTTGCGGATAACCCCAGAGAAAGGAGAGTGAAAATCGAATAACCCCGCTGCTATCTGGCTAGCTCCCACGGTTAGCATGGCTAACCAGGAGTACCCATGACAACACGGGGCGGATGATCAGCGTTGCTAACACGATTAGCGTGGCTACGAGCGGACAACGAAGGACTCCATCGTGAGGTATGTGAAAATGCTTGCTCTAGCTTGCTAGCTAACCTTCTCACATTTTGCCTGTTTCACTATCCTGTGCGGCCGAATCAACGGTAGAATTCATCGCATAACTAAGTGTTTTTTGCTGATGCTACGTTGCTTGAGGACCCGTCTTAGCACCGCTAGCGGGCTCACGAGTGCCTCCACGTTTAGCCCCGGCTAACAAGGAGACTCTATGTCCAGCACAGTCCAGAAGGAGGAATTTCAGCTACCTATTGAGCTGCGCTACCTGGTAGTTTTCCTATGCCCACGACGAGAACATCGTGACGCTGAGAGCTTATCCACCCATGAGGCTATAGATGACTCTCTGACGTTAACCATGTCAGGGCCCGAGGGACCCTGGTGGGGTGGACAAGGATGAGTGGCCTCGGTGCTGCAGGCCCACCAGGCAGAAAAGCTGCAGGAGCTGCAAGGGGCCACCAACAAAAAGAAAAGGAAAGTCTGAGATGCCCCTGCACCATTACAGGTGCTCTCTCTCACAGAGGGAGAAAAAGTGCCAAACTTTTTCCACCAGTACCTGTGTAAAGGAGCACAGACTAGTTGGTTCGGAACGTTTAAACACACAAGAACACTCAGACCCTTGTGTAATAAAGAGAAATTGCCATCCACACACGACAATAAAGTCTCAGACTACTGAATGTATCCTGGTCCCAAAATGGGAACAGGGTTGCAGGTTTTCCCGCCCACGCGGTACGGGAACCTGACCTTTTGAGCCCAGACTTCACTTGTAAAACGCTACAAGGAGCTGGTGGTATGTGTGTGCGCACTAAACATAACTCATCTACTGTATGTGTAATAAAAAACAAACACTGTTTCATGCATATACAAGAATGAAAGTACCAAAGCACAGACTGCCCTGGTTCTTGACTCGAGCCCCACTCTTGTGAAACACAAACTACTAGGTCAGACTATGAACTGCAGTAGGACACACAAGTTCTACCTGATTTAGTCAGATCTCGCAATGTCTTCTGTTGGGCAGACCAGCCTGCTACAGAGTACGCGAGAGGGGTCGAAGGCCACCCCTCCCGCACTCAAACATGACAAGCAGCAGTTAGACATCCCTTCCAGGCTCATGGCGCACGCACAGGCCTGGAGGGCGTGTCTGCCAAACGAATGGGTCATGACGATGGTGCGTCGGGGGCTCAAGCTGCAGTTCATCAAAGGATCCCCCCCCCCTTCGTGGGGGTGCTGTGATCAGACATTAACCCAGCATGTGCGCACGTGCTGAGAGAGGAAGTGTCAACGATGCTACAGAGAGGAGTAATAAGTATTGTTCCAAAACACAAACCATGCTCCGGTCATTGTAGCAAGCTCTTCCTTTTGCCCAAAAGAGATCAATCCCTGAGGCCGGTCCTGGATCTCAGGACTCTGAACAAGAAAATAAGAACTTTCAAGTTCAAGATGTTCACACTGCGGCAGGTCCCCCAGTCCGTGAGACCTGGAGACTACGCATGTACAATGGATTTGAAAGATGCCTATTTCCATGTGGGCGTGAGGAGAAGGCACAGTAAATTCCTCCGGTTTGCCTTCGAAGGGAAGGCTTATGAATGCAAAGCCTTACCCTTCGGTTTGAAGACTGCTCCTCATACATTTACTAAATGTCTGGATGCAGCCCTGACCCCTCTTAGGAATCAAGGAGTCAGGATTATAAACTACCTAGATGACCTCCTGGTTCTGGCCGGAAGCAGAATACAGGCCCAGTCACACTCCTGTAGGGTGATCTCTCACCTGGAGTCTCTCGGTTTTGTCATAGACCTACAAAAGAGTGACCTGACCACATCACGGATTACCGTATTTCTGGGAGTGCAGGTCTACACCATCCGGTACAGAGCATGGCTCTCAGAGGAACGTGTTTGCTCGATTCGCCGTTGCCTGGCAAAGTTTAAACTGAATCAGCGGGTCCCCCTGAAAACGTGCCAACGCCTTTTAGGCCTTTTGGCGGCAGCCATACCCTGTGTGCCACATGCATTGCTAAAGATGAGGGCCCTGCAAATATGGCTAAACCAACAAACACGACCTGCCCCGTCTGGGCGAGCAGGAAAGTTTAGAATCAATTCGGAGTGCCTGAGGGCCCTGGAACCTTGGAGGGACCTGTCTGTGTTCACGGAAGAGGTCCCGTCAGGTAGGGTGTCATTCCGTGTGGTCATCACGATGGACGCCTCGAAAACAGGATAGGGGGCAGTCTGCAGAAATCAGAATCTCCGAGGCCTCTGGAATGAGTAGGAAGCAATATTGTACGTCAACTTCCTGGAATTGTTGGCCGTATTCCTGTCAGTAAAATACTTCTTTGGTAAAGGTCTGATTGCGGGACAGCACGCCCTGGTGAAATCAGATAACAAAACCACAGTGTCCTTCATTAACTAGGAAGGGGGGACGAGATCCCAAGCCCTCCTCAGCCTGACACAGAGGATGCTCTCATGTTACGCTCCAAGATTATTGTTGCTCAGGGCGACTCATGATCTGGGTGAACTGAATTATGGAGCGGATGCCCTCACAAGAGGGCCTCTTTTGGAATCAGAATGAAGACTGAACCCACGAGTCGTGGATCAGATCTGATCACGGTTTGGGAGAGCCTCGGTGGACTGGTTCCCATGCAGAGCCAGCTCACAATGTGGCCACAGAAACCGTGGTTCCCGGAACTGATCTCAATGTTGTCAGGGATACCATGACAGTTGCCTTTTACAGAGACCTGCTGACTCAGGCACGTGGGCAGCTTCTACATCCACGTCCGGAGCTGTGGCAGCTTTCAGCCTGGCCACTGAATATGGCTGAGGGCCTAAGGCTTGATCGTCTTTTTTTCCAACAACAACAACAACATACACAAGGGAGACCCTTGGTGTTTATGTTTACTTAGGATATGTTCAGTGGAAGGGTTCCCCTCTCCTCTGACAGTTCTCCAACATCAGGATGGGTCTCTTTGACAGTCTTAGTAAGTTGTCTGTTCAAGAAGCAGATGAGGGACTCGTGCGTGCCCCTTATGTATATGAATTTTTTTTTCCTGGGGACCTGGAAGGATACCCTGTGCTTGAACTGGGTTCTCTACCTCTACATTGCCATCTGATTGCCAGTGGTGTAATAGGTCCCTTGCTCTTTTCCTCCTGCTTCTCAAGATTTCCAGGGAAAAAGGAGATGATTAGTAATCACACTAGCAAAGCACGCTTATGCTGTCTCTAGCCGATGTTTCATCTATGTGTCCAGTGGTAACATCAGGCTGATGTTTCTACATGTGGCATTTTTCTTCTCGGGCTGTGCTCTCTACATACAGAGAGCGGCTGGGAAATGCCTGCCGTATTAAGGCAGATGTTCTCACGTGCATTTTACTAAGCATTTCAAGGGCGTGATTGAATTACGTTCCCATAGCAATTATGTTGCACCGAGTGACATGACTGATAAGGGAACTGAAAGTTATGCACCATAACTCATGTTCCCTGAAGGAAGAGAAGGAGGTGCAACATACCTGGCCCTTTTCAATGCTGAAAGCTCGGTGAAGTGCTTTTTTGAGGAAGTAGGATGGCCGTCCGCGTCTTAAATACCCAGAGGGAGGGGACTCTGGCATGACGCTGACACCCCTGCCGTAAAGGTGTGAGTGCATTATTCAGGTAATCGCGCCAGGCACAATTTCCCATAGCAATTATGTTGCACCTCGTTCCCTTCCTTCAGGGAACATGAGTTACGGTGCATAACTTTCAGTTACCTGTCAACCTTATCATCAATTATATCACGAGTTCTCTTCTTTTTCAGGGACTTAAACGATGAATTGGTGACCAGATGATGAGAGATGTAAAAGGCATGAAACTTTAATTTATATTTGATCCACCAGGAGATGAATCAGTTATTAACTAATCTTAAATTTAGCATCAAACATGTACAGTGATTAACTGATCGATCAGATTTTCCTATAATTTAAACGTCAGTGGATTTAAATTATGAACAACAGAAACAAGTAATAGGGTGATATATTTACTTATATCTGCAGGCACGTTTAACTTAATGTTACTGGCAGAATGGATAAGGAAAAAGTTTAAGGAGTAGAAAGAATGGAAGGAAGATTAGGAGGTTAATTATCTTGAAGTGTTTAACCAGGAAATGGCACTCTTCGGCCGGTATCCTGCTGAACTTCAGGTACGATAATGAACATCGACTTTTTACCTTTGCAAAGATTCTAGGTCTCCAAACTCCGGTAAAATAGGCCTAGCCTTAACATGCCCGGACCGTCCGTCCAGTTACGTTTTTTCAGGTTTCCAGCTCATTCATTCTCAGCGTCTCACTGAGTCCGCATCAACTGAACCGAGGTAGTGGCAACTGGTTCCGGTTTGATTTTCAAGATAAAATATTCCTCAAAGGAATTTTCGTTAAGGCTTGGCGCTTAAGCTTGAGGCAGACTTTATAGCTGACATGCTATAATTCATTAGCTGATGACGTGGTCTTTAGCGTTTGACTAGCGTTCATCCAGCTCTTAGGAGAAACATCATAGTTAAACTTCTCCATCAGACTGGGGCAGAAACAGGAAATGGAACTTTTAAAGGGAGTTTGACATCAGTAGTACTCACTAATAATAATAATAATAATAATAATAATAATGAATTCAATTTATAACGCGCTTTTCATTAGTGAAAATCTCAAAGCGCTACACACTGTTTACATTCTCTGTATACTGTTTACATTCTCTGAATACTGTTTACATTCTCTGTTTACATTTATTAATACTGTTTACTTTTATTACTACTGCTTACATGTAATTACTACTGTTTACATTTATTTACACTACTCTAATATCTACACCACTGCTGGTACATATACAGTGTGCTCTGAACGGTCTTATTTAGGGATGCCCAATGTGCCTTACTGCATATGCCACTTTTTGCCTCTACAACAACATCAACTACTACCTCATACATATACTGTGTACATTGACTCATACGCTGCTTTGCCACTTTGCAAATGTCAATGCTAGAAACCTTTAGTTTATTTTAGTTATACTTTTTATACTCTTTTTTTATACCACTATGCAAAAAAAAACTCAGGACAGTGTTAGTTTTACTATTTTTATGCTTATGTCTATTATTATATGTTTCAGTGTTTCAATGTTTAGATGTTTACTGTTGCACCGAGGGACTGAGAGAAACGCAATTTCGGTCCTGTGTATGTCCTGCACTGTACATATTGCAGATCTGACAATAAAGTTGACTTTGACTTTTGACTTTGACATTGAATGCTACACACATTCATACACCGGTAGCGGCAGACTACCATGCAAGGTGTTTTCCAGTCCTACCGGGAGCAACTCGGGGTTAAGTGTCTTGCCCAAGGACACAACAACACATGGTGTGGGGAACCGGGATTCGAACCACCAACCTTCCGATCGGGGGACGACTGCCATTACTACTATGCCACGGCCGTCCCCGCTACCCTCATTGGTTCGTTCGACCAGGGAGTTACTTGAGGTCATTTGCAGTCAGAAAGTGTGAAGGTTGTTTCAAAATAACAGAGAAAGATTGTTTTAGAAGTGAGAATACAGGCGCCAGTTAATGATTAAAATGATTAAGCTGATCCTAACTTCTAAACAAAACTAACAGACCACTCTGACATAGTCCTACAACTTAAACACAATTTGAACACCGTCATATGATGAAATAAACCAGCATATTAAAACATAATCATTCAACATATTGAAGAATAATAACACTGCTCATACGAATAACACAAGGTTATGCATTGATTATATTTGAATTAGCACAAAGTATATGTTTATGTTTATTAAATTTGTTCATATTTTTACAAAAAGGCACAATACAAAACAATCTCTTAAAAGATAACCTACAAAATATAAAAAAAATTAAAGAGTCAGAGAAAGTCTTTATTGTCATTTGCACCGCATGTGGTACATGTGATGAAAACGAGATTATGTACACGAGGTCCCAGTTACATCCAACAACAAATGAAAGAGAAAAACAGTAATAACATCTAGGATTAACTAAGAAAAACATCAACTAGTAATACACTAAGCCTAATATAGTGGGAATAAACAGCAGCACGAACATGAGTTTGTATGAGCAGATGGTCACAGATGAACACAGATGAACACAGCAACAAGAAAACAGATCAGCATCAGTATGATGTGATATTTTGCAGTGTTTATTTTTTATTTTATTTTTATTTATTCATGAGTCTAACAGCCTCAGGGTAGAAGCTGTTCCTCAGTCTAGTGGTTCTACACTTGATGCTCCTCAACCTCCGTCCTGAGGGGAGTGGGGCAAAGAGTGAGTGTGCTGGATGAGTGAGGTCTTTCATGATGCAGGTGGCTCTTTTCCTGCATCTGGAGGTGTAAATGTCTGTGATGTGGGGAGACTGACTCCAACAGACTTCTGTGCAGCCTTCACCACTCTCTGCAGAGCTTTCCTCTCTTCAACTGTGCAGCCTCCATGCCACACGTTGATGCTGGAGCACAGGACGCTCTCCACTGCACACCTGTAGAACGAGGTGAGAACTGGGCTGCTCAGACCAGCACGTCTCAGCCGTCTGAGGAAGTAGAGTCTCTGATGACCTTTCTTGATCAGGCTGGTGGTGTTGTTGCTCCAGCTGAGGTTATCATTCATGTGTACACCCAAGTATTTGTAGCTGGAGACCACTTCCACTGCAGACCCACCTATTTTCAGTGGGGCATGGGTGTGTTTGTTCCTTCTGAAGTCCACAATCATCTCCTTTGTCTTCTTCACATTCATGTGAAGATTATTCTCTTTGCACCAGCTCTCCAGGTGTTCCACCTCCTGTCTGTAGCTGGACTCATCATTGTTTGTGATGCATCCCACCACCGCTGTATCATCTGCAAACTTAACAATATGACAGCCTGGAAGTGTGGCTGTACAATCATATGTGAGCAGAGTGAACAGAAGGGGGCTCAGCACACATCCCTGAGGAGAGCCAGTGCTGAGGGTTATGGTAGCAGAAAGAAGAAAAAAATCGTATTATATCTGCCCCTTTTTTCAAACAATCAGTTCAAACAATAATAATCTTCTAGTAACAGAACAAAATGAATAACTCTTTCTAATTTTCCAACTAATACAATATACATTACGCTACTTCATATATATTTTTTAACAATTTACTTTTGATCATTTTCTTAAATGTACACATTGACTTGGCATTTTTAACTTCATTCTCCAAACCATTCCATCACAGCTGGGCACCGCTAATTAAAAAATTAGTTCCACAATTTCTAAAACGCTTATTAATTTTTTTGGATCCACAATTTCAAAAGCACAAATGTCTTATGAAAATTAGGGGAAGCTAATCTAATCCGCTATTTATATATTAAATATATATATATATATATATATATATAATATATATATATATATATATATATATAATATATATATATATATATATATATATATATATATATATATATATATATATATATTATATATATATATATATATATATATATATATATATATATTTATATATAGCCGGCAGCGTTATCAATATTTGCACTACACTGCCAAATGTAACAAAAATGATCCTAAAAGGATGAAATTACAAAAATCAAAGGATTTATTTAATACTTTACGTACATATATTCTATTCGGCCACGAAATTAACAAAAAATAGAATGATCTTTTAATCCCTAAAACCACGTTTAAATCTCAAATACACGGGTGTGTCGCCACGGCATTTATACATGAAAGTAACCCAAATACATAAAACTAACGACTCGCCGTCGAATGGTCGACACAAAACGCACAATAAAATCCTCCGGCCACGTTAATTTGGCTTGAAACAGCTGGGTTTTCTAAGGATTTCCATTAGTAACCCACAACCAACCGGCAGACACAGTTAGCGTCTATAGGTACTCAACAGATTTAATGAAAAGTAATTAAAATACATGACAATAACGACTCACCGTCGCGTGGTGTACACAGAACACAAAATAGAATCCTCCGGCCACGTTAATTTGGCTTGAAACAGCTGGGTTTTCTAAGGATTTCCATTAGTAACCCACAACCAACCGGCAGACACAGTTAGCGTCTATAGGTACTCAACAGATTTAATGAAAAGTAATAAAAATACATGAAAATAACGACTCACCGTCGCGTGGTGTACACAGAACACAAAATAGAATCCTCCGGCCGCGTTAATTTGGCTTGAAACAGCTGGGTTTTCTAAGGATTTGTCCAAGTACCCAGCACAAACAGCTAGCCACGGAATTAGCCCCTGAGTTCACCTCTAACCCGGAAGCTGTCGAGATGGAATAGTCCATTTTTAGTAGGGGGATAA
>JBBPBX010024285.1:0-20653 GCA_038048925.1 Garcialebias charrua | reverse complement strand
TGTAAAAAAGAAATTTAAGCTTAAAAAAACATTGTTGGAAACACCAACATGTGTGTTAGAGTTTATTAATTTTCAACCACCTAAATTATTATCTAAAATATACAAAAAATTATCTAGAATCGATGACTCGATAGCACTACCTGTTGAAAAATGGGAGTCAGATTTATCAATCAACTTCGAACAAAAAATTTGGTCTCAAGTATGTTCAAATACTTTTAAATTGACTAGAATCTCCAATTTACAATTAATACAATATAAGGTTCTCTATAGAGTACATTATACAGGTCAGCGGATGTTTAAGATGGGCTTTACACCATCTAACAACTGCTCACAGTGCATAAGTAATATACCTGATGATTATATTCACGCACTCTGGTTCTGTCCACCCGTTCAGAGGTTCTGGGTACAGGTATGTGAAGACTTGTCTAAATGTTTGAAATTTAATATCCCACTCTCTCCATCTGTTTGCTTATTGGGTATCTTTGAAGATGTTATACTGGAAAAAAATACATCCTATATGCTTTTCACTGCCTTATGCATCGCAAAGAAAACCATACTCGTAAATTGGAAAAATAAAAATAATCTTAGCATTAATCAGTATAAAAATCTTCTGTTAGATCATATTAGTCTTGAAACAGCATCTGCCGACACATCGGATCAATCTATTTGGCATTCTTTGATCGGCTCCGTTACGTAGTGAGGGTGGGGGGTCTGGGATCTGGCCTTGTGGGGCATTGGGGCTGGTGGGGGGGTTGGGGTTTGGGGCGCCGGGGTTGGGGCTGCTTGGGCGGGGAGGACCCTGTCTTCGACCTGGGGAGGACCGGGGGGTTCTGGGGGATGTCTGCTAGGGGCGGCATGCGGGCCCACGGGTGGTCGGTAGCGGCGGTCATGGGTCACCGGTCGGTGACCCGGCTGTGCTGGGGTGGTTTCGGGGCGGGTGCCGAGGGCTTGGGACTCTGGGGGCGAGTCACCCCCGGGCTTGGACCTGGTGGGGATCGGGGGGTCTTGGGCTCTGGCGGGCGGGTCGCCGGGTTATGGGCTGGCTGGCGGCGGGTCGCCGGGTTATGGGCTGGCTGGCGCTCTGGTGCCCGGCTCTGGCCGGGGGCCCTCGGCTCGCTGGTGGGTTGGGGGTTCATGTGCTGGGGGGTTGGGTGTCTGGGGGTGTGACTGGTGGCCAATGGGAGGGGGCGGGCAAACCCAGCCTGGGTGTCTAATGTGTTATATGTTCTGAAAGCTATTAATATGAAGGGTGGGTGTAGTATTTCTTCTGGGGTGGGGACCAAGTGGATGTCCTTGATGATGGTCTTGGACTATGCTTGGCCGGTGAGCGGGCCCTGGTTGGGGCCTGTTCTCAGTGCTTCCTGGCTCTGTCGGCGGTTGGGCGGGCGCTCTTGGTAGTGTCGTCCTTGTGGGCTGACTGCGGTTCGCAGGGGTCGTGGCGGCCCTGGTGGGTGTGGGCTGTTGGTTCTGCTTTGGCGGCCCTCGGGGCCGTGTCCCTCTCTGGTCTTGGCTCAATGGCCTGGCGGTCGGAGAGGTGTTTCCACTACCTCGCTCCTTGGGTGGACCTTGGCGAACTGGGGGGGGGTACGCAGGGTCAGCGGGGGAGCTGACTCGCTGTGGGAGCATTGTTCCTGCAGATATTTTCTCCCCATCCCTCACCACGCACCTCCGCCCTCTTCATCTTAAATTAATACATGTAGGGAATTTGAGTCTCGGGTGTGCTGCAATGGTTCTACATCTCTGTTGTACAGAGCACCTGGGACTCAATTTTATATACACTTTAGACATTCATTCATAAACATCTTCATAAAAGTCACATATAGGGAAGGAGTGAGCACATGGTTATGGGTGGCGGGATGACATCACTCTCGCCCCCATTCCTGTGCTCACTCAACATTATGCATTTAGACAATAAGGGCCTGGGTTAGAGTTGGAGTGGAGGGGAAACTGGTATAATGCCAGCCTTTGCTCCTTCTCTTTCCCTTTTAATTACACTTTAGAACAACACTCACCAACAGTACATTTGGGGACGGGGGTGTGTGTGTCGGGGTCTTGATTTGTTAATTTCGATTTTATTTATTTATGTATTTATTTATATATATATATTATTTATTTATTTTTCTCTTACCCCCCCCTGGTTGCCTGGCGGACATTCTGGGGATGGGCTGTCAGGGGTTGTGCTGGGGTGTGGGGGGGTTCGGGGCCTGCGGGTTCGCCGTGGGCGGGGCTGGCAGTGCGCTCCCCCTGGGGCTGCTTGGACTCGGGTGTCCTGTCCTGTCGGCAGGGCGCGGGATGGGCCGGATCTTGGATATCTGCTACTCTCCACCCCAGAATGAATGGGCCTACCTCCTGGGTTTGGATGTGGGCTGCCCCACGCAGGGAGCAGGTACATGTCTTGGACCTAGGGGGTATAGAGTGTGCATCGGGATTATGAATGGAACATGTCGTTATTGTTTGTCTTTGTGTGACTGAGGGTGAGGATGAGGGTGGGTCTGAATGAGTATATCTGTGTATGAATGTTTAAGTGTCAGGCTGGGTTTTGGACTGCCCCCTCTCTGATACTTCCGAGGCTACTTAGTGTCGCGCTCCTGCCACGTGGCCCCCCCTGGTAGGTGTTCCCTTGCCTGCGGGCGTGCTTGGGGCCCTCACTATCTGGGGTTGGGCGCTTGGGCGTTTGTCGGCTCGGCCTGGTGGCTGCCTGGTGGGGCTCGTGCCCTCTGGTCCGGTCGGGTCTGGGCCCGAGGGGTGGGCGTCCCCGGTGCCCGAGCCTCGGTGACCGGCCCTGGGGCTACGTCGGCGCAGCGGGCTCCGGCGGGGGCCTGTGAATTTGTCGCGGGCGACACCGGGGGGTCATTGTATGTGGTCGCTGGTAGGGGTTCGTCCAGTTCTTCCCCTTGGTAGGATCTGGGGAGTGGGCTAGTGGCTCGTCCTGTTCGGGCAGTCCTGGGGACTCTGGGCTCGGGGTCCTTCCTGGGGTCTTGGGCTTTGATCGCTCCTTCGTCTGCCTCGGGCTTTGGGGGGACGGATCTCTGATGCTTCACAGTCGCTACTAAATGTTCTATTGGAGGAACCTTATACACTTATGCATGCTCACAACCACACACAAATGGATGCAGGGATGTATATATATATATATATGCAGATATGTAGATGGGTATATAAATGAATATAAAAGTATATGTATGTATACTACTGTATATATATATCTGTAGATATGTAGATGGGTATATATATAAATGAATATAAAAGTATATGTATGTATACTACTGTATATATATATTTGTAGATATGGGTATGTGTATTTATAGAATTCTACTGCAAGCTCATGAATATTATTAGTCTTTATGCATGTATGTTCCATTGTTGTGTTCTGTCATGTGCTTTGCAGGATTGTGGACGGAGGTTGGGTGTGTTTGCCTTGTGCTCTTTTGGTTGATAATTGTTGATTTGTTGCCTTACTTTCTCTTTTCTTTCTTTCTCTCTTAAAAAAAAAAAAATATATATATATATAATATATATATAATATATATATATAATATATAATAAAATATATATATATATATATATTGGAGTGAGAGGATGGCTAAAAGGTGTGAAGGGAGGCCATCTATAAATGGAAAAAAAAAAAAAAACTTTTTTTTTAAACCTCATTCAGTGTCTCGTGTCCCTCTCTTTATGCTACATGCCTTCGGGTCGTAACAACATGTCCAAACCATCTCAGTCTGGCCTCCTTAACTTTATCTCCCAGTTGTTCAACCTGTGCTATACCTCTGATGATCTCATTCCTAATCTTATCCATCCTTGTCACTCCTAAGGAGAACTTCAGCATCTTCATTTCTGCCACTTCCAGTTCTTTCTCCTGTCTTTTTGTCAATGCCACTGTCTCCAGACCATACAACATAGCTGGTGTCACCACTGTCTTGTAAACTTTTCCTTTGACCTTTGCTGACACCTTTTTGTCACAAATCACCCCTGAAAATTTCTCCATTCATTCCATCCTTCCTGGACTTTATTTTTCACTTCTTTACCACATTCTCCATTTTCCTGGATAGTGGACCCCAAGTACTTAAGGTCCTTCACCTTTGTGACCTCTGCTCCTTGTAGCCTCACTGTTCCACCAGCCTCCCTCTCATTCACACACATGCACTCTGTCTTACTACGGCTGATTTTCATTCCTCTTCTTTCAAGTGCATACCTCCACCTCTCCAAGTTCTCTTCCACCTGTTCCCTGTTCTCACCACAGATCATGTCATCTGCAAACATCATAGTCTATGGGGATTCCTGCTTGACCTCATCTGTTAGTCGGTCCATCACCATAGCAAACAGGGCTCAGAGCCGATCCTTGATGCAATCCCACCTCCACCTTGAAGCTATCTGTCACTCCTACAGCACATCTCACCACTGTCCTGCTGTCATACATGTCCTGTACCAGTCTAACATACTTTTCTGCCACCACAAATGTCCTCATGCAAAACCACACCTCCTCCCTTGGCACCCTGTCATGTGCTTTTTCTAAATCCACAATGGAGTTCTTTCTGACCCTCTCTGTACTTCTCTGTCAGCATTCTCAAAGCAAAGATGGCATCTGTGGTGCTCTTTCTTGGCATGAAATCATACCATTGCTCACAGATAGTAACCTCTCGTCTAAGCCTTGCTTCCACAACTCTCTCCCAGATCTTCATTGTGTGGCTCATCAACTTAATTCCCCTGTAGTTGCTACAACTCTGTACATTACCCTTGTTCTTAAAAATGGGCACTAGCATACTTCTTCTTGATTCTTCAGGCATTTTCTCACCATCAAATATGCCTTTGAATATTTGAGTCAAAAACCTCACTGACATCTCTCCAAGATATTTCCAAACCTCCACTGGTTTGTCATCAGGTGCTACTGCCTTCCCCTTCTTCATTCTTTTCAGAGCTTTCCGGAATTCACCCTCACTAATCTTTCACACTTCGTGGTCCACAGTTTCTATGACCTCTACTCTTCTTTCTCTTTCATTGTCTTCATTCATTAGCTCCTCAAAGTAGGGTACACTTTCCATCTTCTTGTCACACTCTCCTCACTTGTTAGAACATTACCATTACCATCTTTTATAAGCCTAACCTGCTGCACAGCCTTTCAAGCCTGATCCCTCAGTATTGCCAATCGGTACAAGTCCTTCTCGCTCTCTTTCGTGTCCAGTCTCCCATACAGCCCATCGTACGCCCTCTGCTTTGTCTTAGCTACTTCCCTCTTTGCTCTATGTCCCATCTCCATATAGTCCTGTCTCATCTCTTCAGGCCTCTCACTGTCATGTTTTTTCTTGGCTAACCTCTTTTTTTGAATGGCATCCTGCACTTCACTATTCCAACACCAGGTTTCCTTATTATCAATCCTTAGTCCAGATGACACACCAAGTACATTCCTACCTGTCCCTCTAATTGCTGTTGCTGTAGTACCCCAGTCATTTGGAAGCTCTTTCTTACCACCCAGAGCCTTTAACAGCTCCTCTCTGAATTTCTCACAACATTCTTCCTTCTTCAGCTTCCATAGAGCAGTACATTTAGCAAAAAGCACATTGAGATAGTCTTCTATAGTTCCCTTTCAGTCGTTCTCTCGGTGCAACATGATTGCTATGGGAATCAGCGCCTCTGCGCGGTTACCTGAAGTAATACACTCACGCCTTTACGGCTACGGCGTCAGCGTCGCGCCAGAGGCCCCGCCCTCTGGATATTTAAGCAGCTGATGCCTGTCCATCTTTCTCTTATTGCCCTTAACCTCGCTTAAACCTGAAACACTCTTCTCGGATCTTCTCTGTATTTTCATCGCTCGGCCAGAGGTGAGCTCGCTCCCTACACAGAGCATACAGAGAATCTTTTCCTGCGGACTACTGGACTGGCGAAAGCTGGTCCGACACATTTTTTCCTTCACCCCGAAGTTTTCTTCTCCTCTCTCCACAGACCGCTTCGCTCAACGGCGCTGACTGCGTGACACTGCTACCCTGCTAACAAGTAGCAGGCTAGCCGGCGAAAGCGACACGAGGAAGAAGACGTCTCGACGTTAGCATTGCTAACGGGCTTAACTCTTCTCAGTCATGGCTCCCGAGAAGGTAATGTGAAAACCCAAAACTCAAAGAAGACCAGCAGGCAAGTGAGCCCCAGCTCCCGTGCCTTTTCTCTTCTACTTTTCTACTGCTCGGTTAGCGAACGCTAACTGCAAGGCACGCTACCTGCTAAGCTAACGAAGCTAACAGGCCAGCAGCCGCGATTAGCTCAGCAAGAGGACGTCCTCGGATGAGGAACTCTGGCAGACTGTGAGGTCAGGCTCCCGAACCTGCTTCAGCGGATCTGGCTACCCCCTTTTTTCAGCAACGGACACCCACGAGGCCTGTCCGGTCTGCTTAGGGATGCTACACGCAAGGACACTCAAAGTTTTTCTCCCGGATGACCCAGGAGAAAGGAGAGTGGAAATGGAGTAACCCTGCTGCTATCTGGCTAGCTCCCACTGTTAGCATGGCTAACCAAGAGCATCCACGACAACACAGGGCGGACGGCAGCGTTGCTAACACGATTAGCACGGTTACGAGCGGACAACGAAGGACTCCATCGTGAGGTATGTGAAAATGCTTGGCCTAGCTTGCTAGCTAACCTTCTCATATTTTGCCTGTTTCACTATCCTGTCCGGCCGAATCGACGGTAGAATTCATCGCATAACTAAGTGTTTTTTACCGATGCTACGCTACGCGAGGGCCCGTCTTAGCACTGCTAGCGGGCTCATGAGTACCTCCACGTTTAGCCCCGGCTAACAAGGAGACTCTCTGTCCAACATAGTCCAGGAGGAGGAATTTCAGCTACCTGTTCAGTTGCGCTACCTGGTAGTTTTCCTACGCCTACGACGGAACATCGTGACGCTGAGAGCTTATCCACCCATGAGGCTATGGATGACTCTCTGACGTTAACCATGTCAGGGCCCGAGGGACCCTGATGGGATGGACAAGGACAAGTGGCCTCGGTATCGCAGGCCCACCAGGCAAAAAAGCTACAGGAGCTGCAAGGGGCCACCAACAAAAAGAAAAGGAAAGTCTGAGATGCCCCTGCACCATTACAGGCGCTCTCACTCACAGAAGGAGAGAAAATGCCGAATTTTTACCACCAGTACCTGTGTTTAAGGAGCACAGACTAGCTGGTTCAGAACATTTAAACACACAAGAACATTCAGACCCTTGTGTAATAAATTACCATCCAAACACGACAATAAAATCCCAGACTACTGAATGCGTCCTGGTCCCAAAATGGGAACAAGGCTTCAGGTTTGCCCGCTCACGCAGTACGGCAACCTGACCTTTTGAGCCCAGACTTCACTTGTACAATGCTACAAGGAGCTAGTGGTATGTGTATGCGCACTAAACATAACTCGTCTACTGTGTATGTAAAAAACAAAACAAAAAAAACACTGTTTCATGCATATACAAGAATGAAAGTACCAGAGCACAGACTACCCTGGTTCTTGACTCACCACTTTTGTGAGACACAAACTACGGGTCATCACAACGGATGCGTTGTGGGCTCAAGCTACAGTTCATCAAGGGACCCCGCATTTTTCGTGGGAGTGCTGCGTTCGGACATTAACCCAGCATGCGCACACATGCTGAGGGAGGAAGTGTCAACGATGCTGCAGAAAGGAGTAATGAATATTGTTCCAGAGCACAAACCATGCTCCGGTCAGCGCAGCAAGCTCTTCCTGGTGCCCAAAAGAGATGAATCCCTGAGACCGGTCCTGGATCTCAGGACTCTGGGCAGGAAAACAATTTTTTTTTCAAGTTCAAAATGTTGACACTGCTGCAGGTCTCCCAGTCCGTGAGACCTGGAGACTACGCATGTACAATGGATTTGAAAGATGCCTATTTCCATGTGGGCGTCTGGAGGAGGCACAGGAAATTCCTCCGGTTTGCCTTCGAAGGAAAAGCTTATGAATACAAAGCCTTACCCTTCGGTTTGAATATTGCTCCTCGTACATTTACTAAATGTCTGGATGCAACCCTGACCCCTCTTAGGAATCAAGGAGTCAGGATTATGAACTACCTGGATGACCTCCTGGTTTTTGGTCGGAAGCAGAATGCAGGCCCAGTCACACTCCTGCAGGGTGATCTCTCACCTGGAGTCTCTCAGTTTTGTCATAAACCTACAAAGGAGTGACCTGACCCCATCACGGATTACCGTATTTCTGGGAGTGCAGGTCTACACCATCCAGTACAGGGCATGGCTCTCAGAGGAACGTGTTTCCTCGATTCGCCGTTGCCTGGCAAAGTTTAAACTGAATCAACGGATTCCCCTGTAAACGTGCCAACGCCTTTTAGGCCTCTTAGCGGAAGCCATACCCTGTGTGCCACACGCATTGCTGAATATGCGGGCCCTGCATATATGGCTAAACCAACAAAAACTACCTGTCCCCCGTCTGGGTGAGCAGGAAAGTTTAGAATCATTTCAAAGTGGCGAGGGCCACGGAACCTTGTAGGGACCAGTCTGTGTCCACGGAAGGGGTCCCGTAAGGTAGGGTGTCATCCCGTGTGGTCATCACGAAGGACACATCGGAAACAGGATGGGGAGGCAGTCTGCAGAGATCAGAATGCCCGAGGCCTCTGGAATGAACAGGAAGCAAGATTGTACATCAACTTCCTGGAGTTGTTGGCCGTATTCCTGTCAGCAAAATACTTCTTTGGTAAAGGTCTGATTGCGGGACAGCACGTCCTGGTGTAATCAGATAACAAAACCACGGTGTCTTTCATTGACTGGGAAGGGGGGACGAGATCCCAAGCCCTCCTTTGCCTGACACAGAGGATGCTCACATGGTACGCTCCAGGATTATTGTCGCTCAGGGCGACTCATGTTCCGAGTGAACTGAGTTACGGAGCGAATGCCCTCTCAAGAGGGTCTCTTTTGGAATCAGAATGAAGACTGAACCCACGAGTCGTGGATCAGGTCTGGTCACGGTTTGGAAGAACCTCGGTGGACTTGTTCCCATGTGGAGCCAGCTCACAATGTGACCTCTACTTCTCAATGTTCAGGGATACCATGGCAGTTGCCTTCTTACAGAGACCTGCTGACTCAGGCACGTGGGCAGCTTCTACACCCACGTCCGGAGCTGTGGCAGCCTTCAGCCTGGCCACTGAAGGGAATGGCTGAGGGCCTAAGGCCTGATTGTCTTTGTTTCAACAACAGCATACACAAGGGACACCCTTGGTGTTTATGTTTACTTGGGAGATGCTTCAGTGGAAGGGTTCCCCTCTCCTCTGACAGTTCTCCAACATCAGGATGGGCCTCTTTGACAGTCCTAGTAGTTGTCTGTTCAAGAAGCAGATGAGGGACTCGTGCGTGCCCCTTGTACATAAATTTTTCCCCTGGGGACCTGGAAGGTTACCCTGTGCTTGAACTGGGTTTTCTACCTCCATATTGCCATCTGATTGCCAGTGGCGTAATAGGTCCCTTGCTCTTTTCCTCCTGCTTCTCAGGATTTTCAGGGGAAAAGGAGATGATGAGTAATCACACTAGCAGAGGACACTTATGCTGTCTCTAGCTGGTGTTTTCATCTATGTGTCCAGTGGTAACATCAGGCTGATGTTTCTACATGTGGCATTTTTCTTCTCAGGCTGTGCTCTCTACATACGTTGTGGAGAGCGGCTGGGAAATGCCTGCCGTATTAAGGCAGATGTTCTCACATGCATTTTGCTGAGCATTTCAAGGGCGTGAATGAATTACGTTCCCATATCAATCGTGTTGCACTGAGAGAACGACTGAAAGGGAACTGAAAGTTATGCACCATAACTCATGTTCCCTGAAAGAAGGGAACGAGGTGCAACACAGCTGGCCCTTTCAATGCTGAAAGCTCGGTGAAGTGCATTGTAGAGAAAGATGGACGGGTGTCAGCCGCTTAAATATTCAGAGGGCGGGGCCTCTTTCGCGACACTGACGCCGTAAAGGCGTGAGTGTATTACTTCAGGTAACCGCGCAGAGGCGCTGATTCCCATAGCAATCGTGTTGCACCTCGTTCCCTTCCTTCAGGGAACATGAGTTATGGTGCATAACTTTCAGGTTTCATGGCCCACTTCTTCACGAGTGGCATCAACTGTTGATATGAAATTCACCAGATGGCATGCACATTTTTGGTGTTTTGGAAGTTGGTGCTCAAGGCTGGTGTCATCATCCAGAATGGCAGCTACATCATGATAATCCATCCCTGACTCACTTTCATCTTCTGATGCTTTGTCCATGATGGAGTCTTTCTTGTCTTTTCTAATCTTCTTTTTCATCCACACCATACAAACGAAAGGCTTTCAAGAAGTTATAGCTGGTGATGTGTTCAATACCCGAAATCAAGTCAAGACCAGGACCAGAGTGTACAGAGACTGAGACAAGCCTTTTCGGGTCAGAGACCAAGACTGAGGGAGGGTGAGACCAAGTCGAGACCAAGACCTCAAATAAAATAAAAATATAAAATTTATTATAAAATATATATTTTTTATAAAAGTTACATACTGAAACTCTGTTTGCTTTTGAATGAATGCATCAGCTTTTAAAAATTAGCAAAGCTAGCTAACAAAGAAATCAGACATTCAGTGGCCTAACTGAATGTGTTTCAACAATAAAATTACACAACTGTGAAATTGGAAGCAGTTTCATCACATGCCAAGCCTAAAAAAACTGCAGTGGCAAAACACTCTTCATAAGTCCAAACTCAAGACCAAAGATAATCATATAATTGCACAGTGGTTTCAATGAAGTAGTAGATATACTGTACACCTAAAAAAGTTACATAAATGCAAATTAGTTTAAATTAAGGTTTCATTGCATTTTAGAAACATGAGAGATTGCAACATAGTGTGGCCTAATGTGCACGATGGGGTCTCATTAAAATGCCTCCTCGACTGAAAACCCTTTCCACTGATGCAGAAGAGGCAGGGACTGACATTACCTTCAATGCTAAATTGTGTAGTTGAGGAAATCTGGCATGTTTTTTTGCCCTGAAGACAAGTGTATTGTCAGTGTCCGAGTCACGGATGACATCAAAGTATTTGCTTATCTGTGTTACAATACTTGAATCCTGGACTGAGCTGTGACAGCAGCGGGAAAGAAGGCCAGGGCATTTGGTTGGTGGCGAATCACTGACTGGATCCACATTCATGACTTCTGAGCATGTGTCATCTTCACTGCCCATCATCTTCTCCACCTCAACGATCAATGTTTCTGAAAAACACAAACACAGTGACTGAGTTAGAGTTAAACGGAAATGCACATATCAGAGTTGAATTAAATACTTTTAGGACCTTTTATAGGACACTTTATTAAATGATCAATTGAGTTATATTTTAGCTATTCAAATAAACATGCTTAATGTAAAATTCAATGCTGGTTATTTTATCCAGTGCAGAGGTTAGTAATGAAATTATTCTATAAATTGTTATTTACAGTGTATTTAGGTTACAATGTATTGCTGTACTAAATCTAACCGCTGGCCTACTTTATTTAATAGTACTGAAAACACTTGGTACTTTGATTTC
This sequence comes from Garcialebias charrua, assembly GCA_038048925.1. NCBI lineage: Eukaryota > Metazoa > Chordata > Actinopteri > Cyprinodontiformes > Rivulidae > Garcialebias > Garcialebias charrua. The sequence continues at coordinate 9,119 of JBBPBX010024285.1, read as the reverse complement.
TCTCAACAGGTGAGTTTGATTGTCTAGTATAAAGTGAGTCAGGATTATGTACAATAGGCACGTTACCAGCCTTAATATAAAGAGTATCAGGTTCAATAGGCTCAGAGTACAGGCAGTATGACGGCGCAGTGGTTAGCACTGTTGCCTCACAGCAAAAAGGTCCTGGGTTCAATTCCCGGTTGGACCTGGGTCTTTCTGTGTGGAGTTTGCATATTCGTCTCGTGCTTGTGTGGGTTTTCTCCAGGTGCCGGTACTCCAGTTTCCTCCCACAGACCAAAAACATGCATGTTAGCTGTCTTCAGGCCCAGGCCTCCCTTGCAAAAGAGATCTCAATGGGATTTACCTGGTTAAATGAAAGTTAATTCAAAAAAATTATGTTGAGTGTTCAAAATAATTTTCATGACAAAAGTAAACAAATAAGACTTTTATGGGCTACTAATTTGAAACATTTCAGGATTTATGATTTTGCAAATAAGACATTTAGTTTCTGCAGAGAAAAAGGTTTAGTAACCTGTCAGTGTCTTCTTAAGTTCATCTCTGAACTTTTTCACTGATGCTGCATTTCCCCCATCTGTAACATCTAAGTCCACACAGTTTAAAGGGGACCACATATTCAAAATTCACTTTTTAATGTTTTTTTAACTCAACTTTGGGTATGTACTTCATAAAAAAACAGTCCTAGTGCCAAAAAAATGCACCCAGTTGTTTATTTACTCTAAGTATATTTATTTTTCTTTGATAGAAACATTTCGTTTTCAAATCCTGCGGTTTGTGACGTCACAAGCCGCAGCCACAATCCACCTCAAACCTGAGTCCAGCCCCTCACCTAGCAACCCCTGGTTAGGCTCAACCCACTTCAGTATAATAGTGTTGACGGTTGTGTTGACGGTTGTTTTTCCTGATTTCCGGTTGTGTTGACGGTTGTTTTTCCTGATTTCCTGTTTTTCCTGATTTCATCTCATCTTTTGTTTAAATGTTCTTAATTTCATGTGTACAGCACTTTGTTGCAGCTGTGGTTGTTTTAAATGGATTTATAAATAAAGTATAATTGTTATTTTTACGCTTTAGTTCAATTTTTTAGCGTATTAGCGATCGCTCCCAATGAGCAGCCGGCAGACGGAAAACGAGCAGACCGCCGGCGAAGAGACCATCTGCGGGCGGGAGCTGGCTGGGAGCTGATAGCTTTTGAGGAGCGTGGGGTCCGGTCAGAGGTTGCCTCATACGGATAAATTAACTGGAAACACTCAGTGAACTTTGTGTATGTGTCTGGACTGAAGCAGAGATCACTCCCAAAAGCGCCGCATGCAACAAGCGGACATAAAAGGGCGGAGGAGGAACGAGCTATTTTTAGCATCAGATTCGGGCTAAAAGGAGCAGCTCATGGCGGCGCGCGCAGACGGCTTTCGGTAAGTTATCTTAAGCTAGCACTAACAGTAAGTCAAATGAGTAATAAAAAAAGAGCTAATTTTAAAACAACAACAGATTAGAGATACTGGCTCTTACAGAGGGCGGAGTAAATGTAAACAGATCTTTGAAGGGCGTGACCATGAGAGCTCATTATCATAAACCAGTCGTTCAAAACGAAAGTTAAAAATGGCAGAATTAAAAAGGGTATAATTGATTATCTAAGAATTATTTTGTGTATTAAATTGAATGAACATTGTCTAGATAGCCCACAGACATACCATAAAAATTTTAAAAACCTATCTGTGGTCTCCTTTAAGACAAACTGTGGATCCAACATGGTCAGTCATGGGCACAGGTGACATGGGCAGTCACCCCAAGGATGGAGCGTACAGGTAGTTTGCGATCAGACCAGAGGTCAGTTGTTAATGACACAGATGACTGGGTCTATAGTTTAGAAACACATGTGGATGAACAACACAATGTACAAAATAAATCAATGGTATTTCGGCCATCACATTTTTCAAAATACAGTAGATAAACAAGGAAGTCCAATAACTGATATGGTGTGAGCCTTAGAGAGTGAAATGGTAAAAGGTTATTTATTTGATCTGAAACTGTAAATTGGAACTAAAAGGTTGCTCTCTAAAAGTAATTTGTCTATATCCATACAAAGCAACCTATTACGGTAGTCATTTTTTATAAGTTGAGACATTATATTACTCGGTGTCCACTCTGTTCATATCTATAGGTTAGTACTCTCAGCCAAACAAGGGAGCATCACCTTGGCGCTTCGCTTTAATGTCAGGAGCTGTAAGCAGCTGACATTAATCTCAATGTAACTTAAAATTAGCTACACAGCTTTTTGTGGCCCGTCTCGTTATTGTTTATCATAAGCTGGTGAAGATTCTCAGTCGTCCAGGATGTTTATCATAAGCAAAAATTAAACCAGCAGGACCTGCTAACATAACTAACATGGTAAATGGAGCTTATTTATATAACGCTTTTCAGCCCCCTATGAGGGGCCCCAAAGCGCTTTAAATTACCAACCATCCACCCATTCATACACACATTCATACACCGGTAGCGGCAGACTGCCATGCAAGGCGCTTTCCAGTCCTCCGGGAGCAACTCAGGGTCATGTGTCTTGCCCAAGGACACAACGACACATGGTGTGGGGAACCGGGATTCGAACAGCCAACCTTCCGATCGGGGGACGACTGCCATTACCACTACACCACGGCCGCCCTTACATCTCCATCTGCCTTCACGGACCGAACTCTACGGACCCGTTCGGTTCTGCGGGGAAACCTTGAATGTTCTCTCTGCCGGACCCGGTTCTGGAGGGCAATCTGGGAGGCAGCTGCTGCGGTCGACTTTATTACCATCAAGTTTCTAGCGGGACATGCTAATAACAAGGCATGCTAATGTTAACAATGCCACGCTGACAAAACATTCTGTTGTCTGTAGTGTTCTTGGAACAGAGGCAGAATGCTAACGTTAACTAGCTAGCTTTGCTATCATCACTTAAAGCTTACCTTTCTTTGTGCTTCCATTCCAGGTGTTGGACGTAGTCTGACCATCTCTGACAGTGAAGTACTGCAGAACTTACATTGCGTTGTGTGCTTTTTTTTCTTCTCAATGTTGCTTTACAAATATATTCTGATTTAAATAGACACATGTTATAAAGGTGATTCTTTTTGGGGCAACATTCATGTCCGCATGTTTCTCTTACCCTGATTTTTTTCTAAAATGTGCCAAATATTTACAACAAGTACAAGTATTTTAATTTAAAAAAAAAGCAAGATGGCTGCCGGGGTGCAGACACACAGTTTGGCAGGTCCTGAGTGTTTGTTACAAAAATTCTTCAAAATCATCAAAAGGCCTCGGATTTTGCCATCATCTTATTTGCTTATTGTTTTTATATCTTGTTATCTACTTCTGAGCTTAACGTGCCCAAGGAAAAGTGACAATCTAATCTTTTTGCCAGCTAAAAAGAGTCAACATCTTCTCTTCACAAGGCTGCTGGATTATGGCCATGCTAGGCCACCCCCAGGTAAAAAGGAACAATCTAGAAGTTTTCTACTATCTCCCAGAACTGCTAATCTTGTTCTGATACTGCTTCTGGCTGGTGACATTGAAGTAAATCCTGGGCCTGGGCCATCACCACTACAGCTACCGGGGCTACCACCCATGCTACCTGGGCCACCACCACTACTACAGCTACCAGGGCTACCACCTCTGCTACATGGGCTACCATCACTACAGCTACCAGTGCTACCAGCTCTGCAACCTGGGCTACCACCATTACAGCTACCTGGGCTACAACTACAGCTACCTGGGATATCACCTCTGCAGCTACTTGGCCTACCACCATTACAGCTACCTGGGCTACAACCACTGCAGCCACCTGGGCTACAACTACAGCTACCTGTGTTAACACCTATGCAGCCAGCTGGGCTACAACAACTGCCACTACATGGACTGCCATCTCTGCATCAAGCTGGGCTACAATTACAACCAACCAGGGTACAACAACACTTTTGCCCACTTGCTCAAGCAGGTGTGCTACAACCACAGGCAGCTGAGAGTCAACAACATACTGTTGGCTTGCAACCACAGGTAGCTGTAAATAATCCTAAAACTGCAACAAAAAGACTACCATCAGCCATAAAACTAAAGTACCTGAATCCTGCTATTAAAAAACAAAACAAGATGCATTTTTTCCAAACCCTCAATAATGCAAAAGTAATTTGGGATCCAAGATCAAAACCAAAAGGAATTTTAATGGGTCACATCAACATTCGCAGTATTGTTAATAAAACAGAACAAATCAGACATTTATTAAGTGACTCAAACATTGACATACTTGGAATATCAGAAAGCTGGCTGACTTCTACATCACCAACAGCAGCTGTGAATATGCCAGGATACAATGTATACAGAAGGGATAGAGGGACAGGGAAAGGTGGGGGTGTATTGGTCTATGTTAAAAACCATATTAAATGTGAATTAATCAGTTGGCCAGGGGAAGTTAATCTTGAATGTATCGGTTTAAATGTTTCACTGTCACACACAATGTCATTCACTCTGATTTGTATTTATCGATCTCCATCTACCAAGGATATATTTTATGATCAACTTGGAACTATTTTAAACCACTGCAACTCTCAAAGGGAGATTATCCTTATGGGTGATTTTAACATCAACTGGGACAAGAAATTGGATAGGAGAAAATTGAAACAACTTGCTGACAAGTATAATTTAACAAAGGTCATAAATGGGCCAACAAGAATAACAAATACGTCCAAAACAACTATTGATTTAATATTCACTAACAAACCTGATAGAATTTTGAAGACTTTTAACCTCCTATCTGGTCTCTCTGACCACAATTTTATTTTCTGCTCAAGAAAAATTAATAGGCAGCATCCAGCCACAACTGCTAAAAATAGATCCTACCTTTTTATACCTAAACATTTGCAAGAGCATCTCAAGACTGAACTTGAACAAATAAATTGGTCGAATGTATTGGAATGTAAAGATACTGAGATCTGTACTAACAACTTCATCAAGAGTGTCAATGAAATTTTAAACCAGTTTACAAAAATAGGCAAGTTTGGAAAACAGAACAATCATTTACCTTGGCTTAACAGTGACATTTTAAAATTGATAAAAGAAAGAGATAGAGCCTTTAAGAAATCCTTGAGTACAGGAATTACAACTGATCGTCAGATTTTTACATCACTGAGGAATAAAGTGATAAAACACATACGTAAAGCAAAAGCTATTTTCTACATTGACATTATAAAAGGAGCAAATGGAAATGGGAAAGTGATATGGGAAAATTTGAATAAGCTACTGGGACGCAACAATACTGATAATTTCAAAAATGTACAGCTTCAGGTAAATGGTGCACTGACAGATGACTTAAGCAAAATTGTTAATATGTTTAATTCATTTTTTATTAGTTCAATTGAAGAATTAACAATGCATCTCAAACACCCTGACATCCCACATAAATCTCAAGATGTCAATAAACCAGTATTTAGTATACAAGAAATCTCTGTCACTGAGGTTATAAAAACTATATCATCTCTAAAAGGCTCAAAGGCTAGAGACATATTTGGCCTGACAAGTCATTTTTTTAAGCTTCATAAAGAAGCACTTGCAAGTCCAATTGCACATATAATTAACCAATCGATTAAAGTCCATGACCCACCATGTTTTCAAATTGCATCGCCATTAATATTTATTAGTTTATTTAAAAATAATACAGGAGCGTTTATTTATATTGTAGAGAAATAATGCAAAATGTGTTATTTCATGATTTATAGCAGATTTTAGCAGAAGCTCCGGGAAGATCTGCCCCTCTCCAAATATGGGCATTCACATCACTAAAGATTCCGCCTTGGAGTTACAGGCGGAGTTTTAATAAGCCTTCATCAACTTCCATGACCGCTGCTCTAAGAGAGGAAAAAAAAAAGAGAAGCGGTTGCTCACTGATGTCTGTCATATTCTGAGCAGCATCCACGTAGACATACTAGTTTAATTCGCTTGATCGCGACAAATTCATTCATTTCCGCATCGCCTTTTTATTCTCTCCCCTGACCAGACAGGTCGGGAGTAGAAAGGCAGCCGCAGCGCGGAGCTCTGTCGGTCTGGATGTACCATCGCGCGCGGGCTTCCCCGTGCTCTCTGTGCTTCCCCGTGCTCCAGCAACAAGGCTGGACAGAACCGAGCCCCAGCACGAACTTCAAAGCTGACCCGCAGCGGAACGGGGAGCCAGGGAGAAGCCGCGCGGCTCGCTCCTCTCTGGGCAGAGGAGAGGAGAGCAGCCAGCAACAGTCGCAGCGGTGTTATATCTTATTAAAAAGGTCTATAAAATAAATAATAAATAAAAGCAGACCACTGGTCCAGTTGTACACAAAAATGCACCAGGAAATATGCAGTTTTACTCTCACTCTCATAAACCTCCATGGAAACTCACTCCTACCTTCTGCCTTGCTTTCTGGGTGGAGATCAATGTAACGAAAGGCATGACCCTTCGGGACTTTTCGGCCAGGTTTCCGGATTCATTCGGGAGTGGGTTTTTTTTTTTTTTTTTTTAACCCTCGCCTGGCCCAAATGCAAAAATGAAAATAAAATTCATAAAATACTACAGTAATTCTCCAATATGGTGAATTGTTACTGTCACGGTGGGTGTTGTCCTTTAAATACGGAGTAGTGCCATCCACATGGAAAATTGCCAGGGTTACCCCAGTGTTTAAGACAGGAGACAAAACAAAACCAGAGAATTATCGTCCTATAAGTATTTTGCCAATCATTTCGAAAATTGCAGAGAAATGGGTTGCTCTGCAGTTAACAGAGCATTTAAATGAAAGCCCAACTTCTCTCCATCCCATGCAATTCGGGTTTAGGAAGTATCACTCTACAGAGACAGCCACCTGTTACCTTCTGGAAAATCTAAAACAGCTTCTAGATCAGGGTGGCTTTGTGGGTGCTGTGTTCCTTGACCTGAAACGTGCTTTTGACACAATCAACCACAACATTCTTCTTGCTAAACTAACTCATTTTAATTTCTCTAATAGTGCCCTCTGCTGGATGAAATCATATCTGTCTGATAGAAAACAAGCAGTACAAATAGAAAACTCACAATCTACCTTTCTTACCTGCTCAGCTGGAGTCCCACAGGGCTCAATACTGGGACCAATCTTATTTAGCCTATATGTTAATGATTTGCCAAATGTTTGCAAAACTGTAAAAATGCAATTATATGCAGATGATACTGTATTGTATGTTCATGGAAAAACAAAAAATGAAGCTGCTGCTGTGCTTTCTAGTGCCATGATCCCGGTGTCTCACTGGCTCCAGGACTCTTGTTTACATCTCAACACTAAAAAAACAGTCTGTATGTTTTTCTCTCGGCTGCCACCAGATGATGGGCATCCATCTGTGTTGGTCAATGGCGAGACATTAGATGTGGTTGAACAATTTAAATACCTCGGAGTCATTTTTGATTCTAATCTAAATTTCAAGCAACATGTAAAGAGAATTTCACATATAATTAAACTTAATCTGGCAAACTTCAAACATATAAGACCTTCTCTGACAACAGAATCAGCAAAGGCTTACATGCATGCCATGATCTTCAGCCATATAGCCTATTGTTATACTACATGGTCTCACACTTCAGAGATCGTCATGAAGCCCCTAAAGTCTCTTTTTAAGAAAACACTGAAAATTTTTGACAAAAAGCCAATACAGTATCATTACTGCAACATCATAAATAAGTACAACATTTTGGATTTTAATAGCTATCAGATTTTTATGGACGTTTGCCTGATTTTTAAAGTTTTAAATGGACTTGCTCCTCCTCCTTTAATATATTTTATAAGTAAAAAAACAAGTACAGTAAACACAAGAGCACTGACCAGAGGAGATTGTGATGTGCAGCGGCGCAGGACTAAATTTGGCCAAATGGTGGTGTCCATCAGAGGCACACAGTCATGGAACACACTGCCAGTTTCCATCAGGAACTGTGGCACCTACTCCAGCTTTAAAAAATCTCTGAAACTTTGGCTGAAAACTAATCAGAAGTGCACTCATGTGTAGATTACTTTGTCTATTCTTATGGCATCATATTTTTATTGTAATTTTATGTTGTGTTATGTGCTATATAGGTGATGTTTGTATTTTTCTCCGCTCTTTTGTTTTATGGGACGTTTCTTATTCTTACCTGCCTTAGGACAACGGATGCAAATTAGCTATTGTGCTAACTCCGGCATATTTACATTGATGCTAACTGCTGTTATGTTGATTAATATGCATTGTCCTAACTTAAATAAATAAATAAATGAAATGAAATTATACACTTAGATGTTTGCCATCATTCAAATATAAATGAAATACATTTAAAATATTATTTTGTACTTTACACACCTTTTTGGTGACATAGATGGTCAATTTTATTTTGTCCGCAGTGCAATGTAAAATATTTCCTCAAGAAGTTTAAACAATAAAATAAAATTAAAAAAGAAATTTCTTCAATATATTGATTGACTGGACTAAACCTTATTTTATTATGAAACTGAATCTGTTGAAACTATTTTTTATTTGATATTTTCTTGATATTATACATGTCCCAGTAGTAACTTTCCATCCTGTTAGAATGTTTCCTTTTTGCCCTCAAAAGACTACAATTCCATAAAAGCCATTTACAGGAAGTGACATCAATTGGTTTTGGAGGGAATTCAACCGTGGAAAAAAAGGGAAGCTTCATCTGTCACTCTCTCCTTACTTTTTTTTTTATCTTAAATATATTAAACCTGTATGAGTCAACCTTAAAATTCCACTCTGTTGAGATAAATTGTGGGAAATGTTTATTCGATAGAATTTAAAAAACAACATATTAGATTTAGTCATTAAAGGTTTGCTATTCTGTTGAAGGTTAGCTAGCTAAATGTTGACCACATAAAGAGCTACAGCTAGATTAGCTAAAAAAATTCCACCCTGTTATGTTCCACCCTGTTAGGTTTATGAACCAAACAGGGTGGAACAAGGACCTAACAGGGTGGAAATTCAGGTGAAAAGTAATCACATATATACACACGCATATATATATATATATATATATATATACGGCAACCCGGACCTACGAACATATCATATTTAATAATTTAATAAAAAATATGAAATAATTTTTTTTTTGTTAT
>JBBPBX010024284.1:26071-39793 GCA_038048925.1 Garcialebias charrua | reverse complement strand
ATTTCACCAGTAGTACAAAATGACTAATTCTTTCTAATTTTCTAATACTAATACATAATTAAAAATTGATACAAAGCACATTAATAATCTTCCACCAGTAGTACAAAATGACTAACTCTTTCTAATTTTCTAATACTAATACATTACTAATAAATAATACAATACACATTATGCTAATTCATATATATTTTTTCAACAAATTCCTTTTGATCATTTTTTTAAATGTAAACAGTGACTTGGCATTTTTAACTACATTCTCCAAGCCATTCCATAATCTAATTCCCTGGATTGAGGTAGAACGTCCCTTCAAGCTAGTTCTGAATTGTGGTTTTACAAACATCTCTGTCCCCTTAAGATTATAACAACTTTGTCTTTTAACAAAGTGCATTTGGATATTTAAAGGTAATTTGTTGTTCTGAGCCCTATACATAATTGATAAAATATTATAATCAACCAAATCATGGAACTTCAATAATTTCAGTTGATAAAATAATGTACTGGATGGATGACAGTAATGTTTTCTAGTGATAATTCTTACAGCTCTTTTCTGTAATACAAAAATAGGCTTTGTGATTGTTTTACACGCTTTCCCCCAAACATCAATACAATAGATTAAGTGTGGAACAATGATTGTGTTATACAACAAATACAGAGCTTTATCATTCAATAGGTCTCTGACCTTGTATAGTACTGCAATCGATTTAGCTATTTTTATTCTTACAGAATTTATGTGTTGTTTCCATGTCAGTTTGTCATCAATAATAACACCCAAAAACTTCACCTCACTCACTCTACAAATCTCAACACCCTCAATTTTGAGTGGAACATCAACAGTTTTCTTTTTATTACTGAATATCATGTAATTAGTTTTTTCTAGATTTAATGATAATTTATTGATTTTAAACCAAGTTTGTATTTTGGTAAATTCTGTCTTTATCAATTCCAACATTTGTTCTATATCTTCACCTAAACAGAAAAATGTGGTATCATCAGCAAAAAGTATACATTTAAGGAGTCCTGACACATTTACCAAGTCATTCACATATAAAATAAATAGCTTTGGTCCAAGCACAGAGCCCTGGGGAACTCCACATGTGATATTACAGAGGTCAGATCTTACATCATTTATTTGTACAAATTGTTTCCTATCTTTCAAATAGCTAGATACCCACTGTAATGCTGGTCCTCTAATACCATATTTGTTCAGTTTTTCAAGGAGAATGGTGTGATCAATAGTATCGAATGCTTTTTTTAAATCAACAAAAATACTGACACAGTATTGTTTTTGATCGACAGCAGTAGTTATTTGTTCCATTAATTCCATGAGAGCCATTGATGTAGAGTTTTTAGCTCTGAACCCATATTGACTATTGCTTAGAATATTTTGTTTGTCTATAAATTGATCTAGTCTGTTCACAAAAAGTTTTTCAAGAATTTTAGAAAACTGTGGTAACAAGGATATAGGTCTATAATTGTTGAACACACATTTATCACCATTTTTAAAAAGAGGAACTACCTTAGCTACTTTCATATTATCTGGAAATATTCCTGTTGAAAATGATAAGTTACATATATATGTAAACGGCTCAATAACATGGCTCATTATATCCTTTACAAACATCATATCCATGTCCACCCAGTCCTTTGATCTCTTGTCTGTAAGATTTTTTACTACTTTCATTATTTCCTCTTCGTTAGTTCCATTTAGAAAAATACTGCTTGTACAGCCTGTAATTGTGTGGCTCACATTATTATTTACTTTTGGTATTTTAGCTGCAAGGCTTGATCCAACATTCACAAAATACTGATTAAATCCATTGACAATTTCATTTTCATCATAAACCTCATCTTTTTCTTTTACAAAATATTTTGAAATACTAGTTTTTGCTTTATGATTCTTCATAACACTATTCATTACTCGCCATGTTGCTTTCATATCACCATTACTTTTATCTAATAATTTACTATAATATTCTTTCTTATGTTTCCTTATAATCCCTACTAATTTATTTTTATACTTTTTATATTTTTCTTCAGCGTTTTGACTTCGCAATTTCAAGAAACACGAATACAAATAATTCTTTTTTTTACAAGCATTTCTCAACCCTTTTGTCATCCATGGTTGGTCAACAATTTTTCTCTTTGTGTAATTTGTTTGTACACAATTTTTTTCATACAGAGTTTCCAAGATATTCATAAACTCATCATATGATCTGTTCACATCATCAACATACACTTTATTCCAGTCTTGTTTATCTAGATCCTCTTTTAATTTTTCCATAACTTTTTTTGATGTGTTTATGATCTTTTTCTTTGCGTTAACTTCTTTTGTGATACTTTGATCATTTTTATAGATTGTGAAAACTGGTAAATGATCACTTAAGTCGGTCGTTAAGATACCACCTATCACCTCTCCGTCTGTTATATTTGTGAAAATATTATCAATTATTGTGGCACTATGAGTTGTAATTCTTGTTGGCTTGGATATCAATGGATACATATTTAAACTGTACATTGAATTTATAAATGTACTGATGTTATTTGAATCTGTTTTGTTTCCCATATCAATGTTAAAGTCTCCACACAGAAAAACTTTTTTATTAAAACTCTTCTCCAATAGCTCCAGGATTTTATCAGTGAATATTTCTATATTTGATCCTGGTGATCTATATACACAACTTATTATTATGTTTTTATCATTTTTGTTTATTATTTCTATTGTTATCATTTCCATAAGATTATCAACTATTATTGACATTTCATTATTTAGTTTACATTTTAATTCATTTTTAACATATAAAGCGACACCACCGCCTCTCTTATTATTTCTGTTCATGTGAAATAATTCATACCCTTCAATGTGAATATTACTTGTGTTATCGTCATTGAGCCATGTCTCTGACAGTGCTATTATCGTAAAAGTTCTATTTAACTGTTTTAAGTAATCTGTTATGTTGGATATATTTGCATTTATACTTCTGCTGTTAATGTGAATAATAGAGAGAACTCCATTTGTTATATTGATGTCATTAAATTGCTCTTCATTGTAGTATTCGCTATCTTTTATTACTGGAAAAAAGTTAGCATCAATAACATCATTAACATTATATATTTTAGGTTCTGAGTCTTCGTATGTTGTCATGTTTTAATGTATTTGATGTATTTGTTCATTTCAGTTGTTTCATTGATTTGTACTTTGTCCTCCTCTGTGCTCCTCTAGATCCTTCAGTTCTTTTATCATTTTAGGGTTAGCCCCTACATGTGTTTTGATAAAGATGTTTCCATTTCTTGTCCACGTTGATGCTATTTTGTGTTGGCTTCTTAGCCACCTTGCTTCCTTTGCAATTCTTCCGTTTTTTTTTGTTAGATGTTCATTTATGTACGTTTTTGTTCCCTTCAGTAGGTGTGATTGACTAATTACATAGTTTCTAAACTTCCTGCTAACGAATTCGACAACTACCGACGGTTTGGTATTTGGTGTTTTACTGGGCAGGGTGTAACAGAACGAAATGTCCTCATATTTTATGTCAAAGTAATTGTCCCATAAAAAATTAACTACAGTCTCCTCCAGAGTCTCTAGTTCTTCCTGTGGTGCATCCTCAGTTGGGCCAGTGTTAGTGAGAGCATGTTTAAATGTCCGACACTTACTAACATCAAGTCCTGTGATCACCACGTTGTTCTTTTTTGTGTATTTTTCCATGTCTTCTATTTTTTCTTCCAGTTCAGCTATTTTATTGTCTTTGCTGGTTATCAGATCTTTCAGTTGTCTTATTTCATCAACCAGATTGGCCTGTGAATCAATTTTTTCTGATAATTTTGATAGTTTTTCATTTATACTGTTTAGTGATTTTTTAAAGTCTTCCATTTCTGCTGAGTTGTTTTCCGCCGACTCTGGTGACTTTTGACCACCTTTTTTTGACTCAGGTGATTTTTGTCCACCTCTTTTCGGCATTACTTACAGAGTTTGTAGTCTAGTGGTAGCAGGTCTCTGGTTGATGGTTTGTTTACTGAACCACGTGGCTCTTCCACGAGGCTCACAGGCCTAATGATGGTGGTTGTGGCCCAGTGCCCAGATCAGCAGTTAGTTCAGAACTCACGGTCTCAGCAGAACTCACGGTCTCAGCAGCCCGCAGCAGTCCCCTGGCTCGCCCACGGCGCACGGCTCAGATCGAAGCCTCATGTGATGTCCACTGTTCACGGCGCTTGGATCAGCTCGAAGCCCCAGGTGGCGTCCACGGCTCACGGCTCTCGGATCAGCTCGAAGCCCCAGTTGGCGTCCACGGTTCACGGCTCTCGGATCAGCTCGAAGCCCCAGTTGGCGTCCACGGTTCACGGCGCTCGGATCAGCTCGAAGCCCCAGGTGGTGTCCACGGCTCACGGCGCTCGGATTAGCTCGAGGCCCCAGGTGGCGTCCACGGTTCACGGCGCTCGGATCAGTTTGAAGCCCCAGGTGGCGTCCACGGTTCACGGCCCACTCGTGGCTCTCGGATCAGTTTGAAGCCCCAGGTGGCGTCCACGGTTCACGGCCCACTCGTGGCTCTCGGATCAGCTCGAAGCCCCTTGTTCACGGTTCACGGCCCACTCGTGGCTCTCGGATCAGCTCGAAGCCCCTTGTTGCGTTCACGGCTCACGGCCCCCCCTTATATGTGAATGACTTGGTAAATGTGTCAGGACTCCTTAAATGTGTACTTTTCGCTGATGATACCACTTTTTTCTGTTCAGGTGAAGATATAGAACAAATGTTAGAATTGATAAAGACAGAATTTGTCAAGATACAAACTTGGTTTAAAATAAATAAATTATCATTAAATCTAGAAAAAACTAATTACATGATATTCGGTAATAAAAAGAAAACTGTTGATGTTCCACTCAAAATTGAGGATGTTGAGATTTGTAGAGTGAATGAGGTGAAGTTTTTGGGTGTTATCATTGATGACAAACTGACATGGAAACAACACATAAATTCTGTAAGAATAAAAATAGCTAGATCGATAGCAGTACTGTACAAAGTCAGAGACCTATTGAATGATAAAGCTCTGTATTTGTTGTATAACACAATCATTGTTCCACACTTAATCTATTGTATTGATGTTTGGGGGAAAGCGTGTAAAACAATCACAAAGCCTATTTTTGTATTACAGAAAAGAGCTGTAAGAATTATCACTAGAAAGCATTACCGTCATCCATCAAGTACATTATTTTATCAACTAAAATTATTGAAGTTCCATGATTTGGTAGACTATAATATTTTATCAGTTATGTATAGAGCTCAAAATAATGCATTACCTTTAAATATCCAAATGCACTTTGTTAAAAGACAAAGTTGTTATAATCTTAAGGGAACAGAGTTGTTTGTAAAACCACAATTCAGAACCAGTTTGAAGGGACGTTCTACCTCAATCCAGGGAATTAGATTATGGAATGGCTTGGAGAATGTAGTTAAAAATGCCAAGTCAATGTTTACATTTAAAAAAATGATCAAAACAAATGTGTTAAAAAAATATATGTGAAATAACGTAATGTGTATTGTATTAGTTAGAAAATTAGAAAGAGTTAGTCATTTTGTACTGTTAGTTAGAAAATTAAAAAGAGTTAGTAATTTTGTACTGTTGGTTGAAGAATATTATTGTTTAACCTGACTGTTGGAAAAAGTTGGTTGAAGATTATTATTGTTTACATGGTTTGACTACTGTTGTTTAATCTGATTGTTGGAGATAAGGGGCAGATATAATAAGATTTATTCTTCTTTCTGCCACCTTTCATTTTTTTACATTTTGTACACTATCATTATGAGATTGCCTTGTATTGTTTCTTTTGTAAAAAAATGAACAAATTTAATAAACATAAACATAAACATAAACAAGGCTGTTCCCATTTTGTTTTATCGTCTTGCATTCTGAGCAATCTGATTACATGTAGGTAGCTCTAAGTTCACTCCTGATGGGAATGTGTCCTGGAGGACCACCTGTAATAGAATATGTTTCAGTTTTTTTTTCCAGATAAACACAGCTGTCAGCTGTTCAACAAATGGGATAGCAGCAAGTCAAATGATGCTTCTGTAAAATCACATGTATAACCAGCCATCTGAACCATTCCACTGTTCAAAAATTAACTTGTTTGTGACATAAATCATCCACAGTTACTGACTTTTTACAACAATTTCAATAGGCTCAGTTTGGGTAAAGACACAACCTGAGTGAAACAAGAGAAGAATAAAAAATCTTATTGATTTAGATTCATGATGTTACAGAACTGTATTGATATGCTATGCAAATATCTCTGACTAAAGTGTTCAAACTTTTAACACCACTTTTTCAACAAAAGAAAAAAATGTACAACAAACACTATCTCTATTTTTTGTCTCCAGTCACGGAGTGGAGATGAACTGGAAATACCCCCATTTGTCTGCTTTGTGAGTTCGAGAACTTAAAAAGAAAGTTATGTACTGACTTCCATTTTGGTGTGTATAGGTATAAGAAAGGTCCCTATCAAAAATTGGTTTGCCAATTCAAAATCCGAGATGGCAACCACCATATACGTAGGTAAAAATAAAAAATAAAATAAAAGCTATAGTTTCTCGAAATGATTGGTGTGGCAGGTAGAGTGGCTGAGGAATAAACAATGGTAGCCAAGCCCACCATTTGCCATCCTTTGGCTTTGCCATTACATCTGGTAGATAAAATTGCTCTCTCTGCTCACTAGAACACTCTGCACCACTTTGGACAAGCAAAATAAAATACAAAAATTAAAGACCTCTCTTCCTGCAGCATAAGTCATAACCATTTGAATATCTCGCACCAAAATAATTATGATTGACTTGCATTTTCTTGTTCAGTTAGTCCAGAAAAACACTCATTATGAAAACTACAAACACACTGCTTTACCTAAGTTGCTTACATAAAACAAACAATTTAAGGCTGACTTTTCTGCACTTTTTGCAATATTCATGCCGATTTTATACTTAATTTATCAAAGCAGAACATTTTTAAATGGAAAGGTGTAATGAATATGAAAATCATTACATCAGTTAACAACATAATTCCTGTGAATAACTTCATTGTGTTGTGTTTGAGTTCTAGTTGAAAGACTTCTTAAAAAAATGTAATCTCCATTAGTGCTGGGCATAGTTTTGAGAATTGACTGGAACCTAACAATCCGATTCTTTCAGACTCATTCATATTTTGACATTTTGATTCCTGGTTTTGATACACAGTCTGCCGACCTGAAGAGAAAGCTGCCAAACATCAATGAAGAAGAATCAGTAGGAAGTGTGTGCACAACTGTGTGTGGCGGTGATCAAAAATTTGGCTTAACTTTAATAAAATAAATGACCAGTCGGTTCAGTGCAACACTTGCAATAAGATTATATTGTGAAGAGGAGGGTGCATGTTTGCTCGCTTGATGTTTTCTCGCTTGACGTTTCCACGCCAGACATCTCTTCGCTTGATGTTTCCTCGCTCGATGTCTCCACGCCGGGCGTCTCTACGCACAACGTCGCCATGCTAGACGTTCCTGCACTCAAGGTTTCCACACCGGACGTCTCTTGGCTCGAGGTTTCATCGCTTGATTTTTCCTTGCTTAATGTTTCCATGCCTGACAACATCTCTACGCTCGTCTCTTCGCCTCCAGATGTCTCAGACGTCTCAACGCTTGTTTATATGCCTTCAGACGTCTCGACGCCTCCAGACGTCTCAACGCTCGTCTCGACGCCTCCAGACGTCTCAACGCTCGTCTCAACGCCTCCAGATGTCTCAACGCTCATCTCGATGCCTTCAGATATCGCAACACTTGCCTCAACGCCTTCAGACGTCTCAACACTCTTCTCGACGCCTTCAGACGTCTCAACACTCGTCTTGGCGCCTTCGGACGCCTCAACACTCATCTCGACGCCTTCGGACATCTCAACACTCGTCTCGACGACTTCAGACGTCTCAACACTCATCTCGACGCCTTCAGACATCTCAACACTCGTCTCAACGCCTTCAGACATCTCAACACTCATCTCAACGCCTTCAGACGTCTCAACACTCGTCTCGACTACTTCAGACATCTCAACACTCGTCTCGACGCCTTGAGACGTCTCAACACTCGTCTCGACGCCTTCAGACATCTCAACACTCGTCTCAACGCCTTCAGACGTCTCAACACTCGTCTTGACTACTTCAGACGTCTCAACACTCGTCTCGACGACTTCAGACGTCTCAACACTCTTCTCAACACCTTCAGACGTCTCAACACTCGTCTTGACACCTTCAGACATCTCAACACTCGTCTTGACGCCTTCAGAAGACTCTACCCTCGACTCGACAACGCCTTCAGACATCTCAACACTCGTCTTGATGCCTTCAGACGTCTCGACACTCGTCTCGACGTCTTCAGAAGACTCTGTTCTCGACTCAACAACGCCTGAAGATGTCTAAGCGCAAGACTCTTTGACGCCCGAAGACACCTTTCTGCTCGACCCTTCGACACCCGCTGACTCACCACCTGCAGACCACCCGCATGCTGACTCGCCACCAGCGGGCCACCCGCATGCTGACTCGCCACCTGCGGCCCTCCCACATGCTGCCTCGCCACCTGCAGTCTGCCCGCATGCTGACTCCTCGCTTGTGACCTCTGATGGGCGGCCTCCCGGCCTTCCCCCTGAGACTGCTTGTCGTGTGACCTCTGATAGACGGCCTCCCGGCCATCCCCTAAGGTTGCTCGTCATGATGGACGGTCTCCCGGCCGCCCGCCTGAGACTGTTCCTCGTGATGGACGGCCTCCCGGCTGCCTACCTGACCGACCATTGCCTGATATCGGTCTCCTGGTCACCCTCTTTGGTGTTTTTGACAATTTCTTAGGTTTAGTCTTTGTGTTTATTTTCCACAGTTTTAGGTTTAGTCTTTATGTTTGGTTTCCACGGTTTTGGGTTTAGTCTTTGTGTTTGGTTTCCATAGTTTTAGGTTTAGTCTTTGTGTTTAGTTTCCATAGTTTTAGGTTTAGTCTTTGTGTTTGGTTCCCTTAGCTTTTCTTAGGTCTAGTCTTTGGGTTTGGTTCCCCCAGTTTGGTCTTTGTGTTTACTCCCAGGTCTTATCCTGACGGTTTTTTGTTTCTTATCCTTGTGTTTCCCTCGTGCCCCTTTGTCTTCCTCTTGCCCTCCGTCCTTGCAGTTCCTCCCTCCGCCCGCCCTAAGTGTTTTGGGTGTGTTTCTGGTGACGCCAGGGGACGTCTCTTGAGGGGGGATACTGTAAGGATTGTGCCTTCCTTGTCTGTTTTCCTACCTGTCTCTTGTTAATCATCCCAAATCTGTCTCATACCTAGGTGTTTGTAAGTGTCTCGTCTTGTCTGTGATTATACAAACCCTGTTCTGTGTCTCAGTCATTGTTGCTGCATCGTCTGGTATCCCTTGTGTCTCTCGCTACTGGTTCATGTAAGTGTTTTGGCTGCCACGACAGCGTTATGTTTATTATTTATAAAGTGTTTATTTTTATACAACTTCTTGCCCTCTGAGTTTCTGTCTGCACCACTGGGTTTAAACCACGCTCTCTGAGTGAATCCTGACAGACTGAAGGTGATGTTTTTCGTCTTACAGCTGAAAATTATACCAAGCGACATCTCTCTGTTAGCTCGGCAACCTGTGTTGTTTCCAAGCTGACGTTTCCCCATACGATCATGAGAACAAACGATTGTGGCAGTTGACAACACAGAAAACTCTCACCATTTCTTTTGCGACTTTGCGGATGAAACAAAATCACATAGCGCTTTTCAGGGTCATACACTTCCGTGTTCTCTGTACCAGTAATGCATTGCGGTTTTCATGTCAGCTGACGTCACAATCCCATGTGACTTAACATCAGCAGAATTTCCTGTGTGTCCTCCATTATTAAAGGCTGCCTTTAGGAGCAGGCAGATACGGTGCTGTTTGCCGGTAGTCAATTTTCTCAAGATTTTTTTTTTTTTGTACTAGTTTAGAGGATGTTACAACCGGGTAGATGTTTGGGCAAAACACAGTTTTCACTTAATCTAAAAAATAAGGAAACGTGAAGGACCTCCATCGGAGGAGCTCACCACAGACATTGAGTCTGGCTAAGGATCTACCTCGAAGACGTTGTGCTCCGATCACTTTTTGTCCGGTAAACAAAAAATTATATATAAATAATTTTGTAAAACAATGTCAGAACAATGTCAGAGTATAACCATCTGTGTGTTAGAACAGTTTTTTTCATGATTTAGCATCTCTATGGCTGTAGTTAGCTTAGAAATGCAATGCTACTTGCTAACCTCCAAACGGTAACACTCACGACAACAAAGTTCTAGTTCTGATCCCATGTTGAGCCTGGACTGTTTGTTGCTAGGAGGCTGCATGTTATTTTAGTTAAACTTTTATTCAGCTGGTTAGATATGATTAAGACAGTTTACACGTCTTTTTTTCAAGATAGACAGGGTTAAAAATGACATTATAGCAGCTCTCAAAACATGACCCGACATTAAACCAGAGTTATTAAAGCACACTTAAAATAATGATGTGAATTAAATAAGAGAAACATGCACATGAAGCTATAATTGTACTAAAATGTGAGTAAATATCTGTTAAAGCATTTACTAAACAAATCTGCCAATAATTAATATAAACACATGTGTCGGTTATACATATTCATTCATTCATTCATTCAACATTTATTTAAACAGATAAGTCACATTGAGCCTCAAAGACTAATTTACAAGTGAGATATGTTAGACAGACAATAAAAGTGGTGAAAAATAACACATAGGGTTTGGAGACAAAAACAATTCCTAACACATTTTTGACCTCTGTTTGAAGGTCAAAAATGTGGAAATGAAAAAATGTCTCGCACACAAGCACATAGTGACGCAGACATTACGCAGAGGGTGGGGTGGACTCAAAGGCGGTTGTGCAGCCAGCTCATAGATTGGGAATGGGGGGAGCTGCAGAGGACGGCCAGAGGCGAATCAGAGTCCTGAAATAACGACAAAATGTTTATTCAGCTGTGCTTCTCTGAAAAGTCTGTGGAATTCCTCAGTAGCAGGTTTTGGAGTGGGGTGAGAGCATCAAGTTTACAAAACTTCTCAGGCGTGTTGAGATAAGACAGCCTATCAAGGACAGTCGGGGAGCCGAATGTCAGATAAACACATTGTTTTGGGAACAGGATGAAAGACGAAACGTTTCTACTTTTTTGTTTTGTTTTTGAATGTCCAGAGGACCAGACGTTGCTTTTTTGGAAGTTATTTAACATTCAACAATGGTGTACCACAAGGCTCAGTCTTGGGACCCATTCACTTTACAATCTACATAGGTAATGTAGATCAGAACATCCCTGATGCATCCTTACATTTCTATGCTGATGACACAGTTCTTTATTGTCGAGCTAAAGCAGTTGCAAATGTTTTCCAGCTTTTGCAATCCATCTTTGACATCATCCAGTCAGATTTGTTCAATCTCAAACTTGTTCTAAATGCCGATAAAACCAAAGGGATGCTTTTTTCAAATAGGAAATGGTCCCAGCAGTCCTTCCTCTGATTTTATCTTCAAATGGTATCCCTATTGAGTTTGTCGGTTCCTACAAATATTTAGGTATCGGACAACTCACATCTCTCTTTTATGCTTCACGTGGAAAACCTAGTAAGGAAACTGGAAGTTAAACTGGGTTTCTTTTTCAGAAATAGATCCTGTCTAACTCTGAATGCTAGGAAATGCCTTGTAACTGCGTTTTTTCTTCCTTCCATTGACTACAGTGACATTATTTACATGAATGCTCTTACAAGTACCCTGCAGATGTTGGATTCTGTCTATCATGGTGCGCTAAGATTCATAACTGGCTGTAACTACCGTACCCATCACTGCACCCTGTATTCACTGGTTAACTGGTCATTAACCTCACGCAGACTCTCCTACTGGTACAGTTTCATCTTTAAAACACTACTTGGTCCGCTGCCTTCATATATGGCCTCCTACATGTCTCTGCGTGAGTGCAGCTACAGCGCGCACTCTCAGAACATTATTACATGCAGTGTCCCCTCAGTGAGAACTGAACTAGGCAAAAGGGCCTTCTCCTATTCCACCACTGTTTCCTGAAATATCTTGCAAAAAGATCTAAAGCTCTTGACCTTGATCTCTCTAAGTGGCTTTAAATATTTGCTAAGTTCTTGGCAAGAACCAATGCAGACATGTTCCTGTTTTTAGTTGTCTACACCGCCTTATAATCTAGCTGTTTTTTCGCTACTTTTTTCCTTTTGACTGTCCTTTTGGTTGCCCTTTTATTTTAATTTGGAAAAAAAAAAAACATTATGCCTCTTTTAGGCTTGTGTATTGTTGTCGTTGTTGTTCACTGTTGTCATCACTCTTTGTTAAAATCAGGCCTCTCTTGTAAATGAGTCCCAGAGGCTCATTGGGATAAGATTGAATGAATGAATGATGTGCCACACCTGTGAGAAGGAATAATTATTTTGGCAAATAAGTTCTCACTAACAAAGATTTACACCAATTATTGAACAATATTTGAGAGAAAAAAAAGGCATATTGTGTAAATGGAAAAAGTCTTAGAGCTTTGAGTTTAGCTAAAAATAAATGGGAGGCCACTACATTAAAAGCTATTGCATTATTTTTGTTCAGTGTAGTTGCAAGACAAAAATTAGGTAATTTATCCTTGCATTAGCTCTTAGAGTCCATTATCAACACAAGGTCTGTGCTGAACATTTTTCTCTAGAGGGTTTACAGCAACTCCTGTGACTGGTCAGCATTTTGTTGTTAGCATGTCTTGCGGAAAATTGAGTGAACTGAAATGATGTAATTTTGCTTCAACTGCTCCATTGAGGAGCAGCTGGCACTGGCTGTGAGAATATACAGCCATCCTTACAACTGTTCCTGTCACAGCTTGATTTTTTTGTCTGTTTTTTTCCACTTACCATTTGGCATTTGTGTGTCTGTGTATTTGTCCCAAGCCTGCTTCCCTCCTGTGTATCCATTCGTTCCACCTGTTCTCATTTCCCTCTCCCCAGGTTTTTCCCAGGTCCTTGATAAGGTCTCACTGTATACATTATGTCTGTCTTACAGATTGTTGTATAAGAAGAAAATTGGAATAAGTCAATTGATGTTGTTCAGGCATCTGACAAGTGTGCTTCCTAGCCACCTCCCACAAGAGGTTTTTCAAGCAAGTTACACAGGGTGGGGGACCCCTGAGCAGATTCAGAACCTCTTCAAGCGATTGCATATCTGGGTGGGTTGGGACAAGGAATCTCAGGGACCTTCCACTATGCGATCTGACCATGGATAAGCAGCAGAAGATGGATGATGACAAAGAAACACTTTATAAACTTTATGCTAAGTTAACACTTTCAATTTCCTGCTTGAACTCTTCCATATTTCACAAACATCTGAAACAAGATTTTAACTGAATGATTTGTAAAGCCACAGCCTTACGGTACCAAACTGAACCGGCATCTTGTAAAAACAAGCACATTTGCTGTTTTGTGGGTTGAACATCACAGTTTTTTTTGTCATGCGGATGTCTATAAATGAAGGCAGGAATGTGGAAAGATAAATTAAGCTGATTGATTAATTGTCTGAAGCAGTTAGTTAAAGTAATAGAGATGCAGTTAAATGCTCACAATCCATTAAAAACGTATGTCATTAATATTTGTATCTGGATATTGATAAATTGATTAAACATTTTTAAAGGTAAAACAATAACTGGTTCACTGCTAAAACACCAGAAAATCTAA